>VZRE01000159.1:0-32660 GCA_013396775.1 Cephalopterus ornatus | reverse complement strand
ACAAGGCCCCGGCCCCGCCGGCCGGGCTGTGCCGCGCAGGCAGGGCAAGGCCGTCGGCCCCTCGCTCCCCGGCCCGGGGTTGTTCCGCGGGCGCTCCGCGGGCAGCGCCGGCTGTGGCAGCGGGGCGGGATGGGATGCGATGGGATGGGGGCTCCTTGCGGAGCGCACCCCGCGGAACCCCCCGCGCAGCCCCGCGTCTCATCCTCCATCACGGGCCGTCCCCGGGGACGCGGTGCAGCAGCGCGGGGAGGTCCAGGTGACAAAACAATGCGGCGGCACCGCCCGGCGGGGGCGAGGCGGGGCGGGAGCCCTGCCCGGGGCCGGGGCGCTGCGGCGAGCGGGCATCCCCGCCGGCCGGGCCTTTGTGGCTTCGTTCCCCCTAGCCCCAGTCCTGGTGTCCCTTTGCCGAGGGAGGAGAGGGAGGGCTTAAAGAGGAGATCAGAGGCTGCTGCTGACACTGAGGCAGCACCCCGCTATAGCTAATAGCCTGGTGCACTGGAAGAGAAAGACCTGGCAGCTGGGTGTGAGAGACAGCGCTTTCTGGGCTGAGCGCCTGAGCATCCCGGCGCATCGTCGGGGACCGGGGAGCTCCCAGCGAGGTGTAGGGGTAGGGGAAGCCCCGAGCGGGGCGTTTTACCACGTTAGCGGGTCCGCATGTCTGATTTTGCAAACTTGACACGAGCCGAACTGAGCTGAACCTTGTTTTGCATGAAACATGCGAGTTTGGTCCGTTTGTGGTTATACTGCGCCTCATAAATATAACACAGCCTATGCAGGACAGGGGTGGTCTCTCCTTGTGTGGAAAGGGAGCTGGGGGAGGGAAGAGGGTTCCTAGGATACAAATGATATGGATGAATAACTCTAAGGGAAATGCAGACTCAGCCTGATTTCATTCGAGTTCTCCATCCCTTCTTCCTCATTGTATGGTGCAAAGGTTTGAAGAAACTGTAATGCTGAGCCAAAGGTGCTGGTAGAAATGTATGAGGAAACTTAAAAGGTTGGGTTTGATCATAATATTATTTGGGGAACATTTGGAATAACATAGCTTCATTTCAGTGCAAATGGAATAAAAGAGTAATAAAGTATCCATTGAAAAAAAAACCCAAATCAACCAGTCTACAATACTTGGAAACTATTTGAATCTCCAAGAGGACCTGCTCTACGGGATTTTACCTCTCTTCCCCATCCTCCCATCTAAATGTTCTCTCAGCGCTTCCTGAGTAAAGTCTCTAATATCTGTTTGATTTGAAGTAACCTGTAACAATTTTCTAGCATGCAGCTGACAAAGGGAAGAACAGACTGACAGATTCATTTGTCTTTCAAATGACAGGGTATTATGTGTTTTGTTTTCTGCCAAGTTGCAAGGTCAGTGCAATGCAATACTGAAATGAAGTAATTTGTGACATAGGGAGAATCTGCACAGGAGGGATTTTGTTAGAAGACTGAAGACCAGGTAGTAAAGCAATGATTTGTTATGTCAGAAATCTTTATGTTCTTGGCATGCACTGGAATGCTGAAGCTGTCAGAGGAAAAAAGGCTCCAGGGATAAAACGTGATTTGGTGCATGTTGTATTGACAGTATTGATGCTGCAGTCACTTATTGCAGCACAGTACAATGTGTAAAGAAATATCTGTGTGTAACATAGCTGAGTGTTTGTGCAGTGCCTGCTGATGGTTGTTATAGCTTCAGTTAGCACAGCACTGCGGTATCTGCAGCTTGGTTAGTGTGAGCCTGGGTGAAATTGGTCATACCCAGGAGCTATTGCATGTAAAGCTTCTAATTATACTGATTTCTGTCATTTCTAAAGCTGTTGCCTCATGACTGGGTAACACTGGTTGAGCTGACAAGTTTTCCTTTATGATACTGTCACCCTATGAGCTTTCAGTCTGAACGTTTAGTCCATTCCCACAGGGACAGCAGTTGGTGTTCAACAGAGCTGCCCTGCTCTGTACCTGCAAAGTCTCCCCAAAGCTTCAGTCAGCTGTAGTGAGGCCCCAAGAGGTCTCTTCTATCCAGAGGCATTTGTAGCTGATGTGTGTATGGTGTAAGTGGGCTTCATCCTAGTCCACAGGGTGTGACCAGGGTGTCAGTCAAATACAACTGTCACCGGGTGCTGGAAGAGGTTGTTGCAGCCTGGGATGTCAGCTTAAGTTAAAGCAGCCTTTTGGAGGCCAGTTCTGTGCAGGAAGACCAGAATGCTGCCTCAGCTATAAAAGACCTGATCCCCTCATGTTAAGATTTAGGATTTGTTTTGCTCTCTAACTGTGTCACTGGTGGTTGGGGTTATATGGGACTTAACTGGTGTCTCATCTTGTGCTCTTTTCTGCCAAATACTTCTTTATTTTGTTGAGTTGATGTGACCTGCCATGGCCAACTTCTCCCACTTTCACTGGAGTGCTGTTGAAATTTTTTAGGCCCCTCCTGAATGTCATATCTGCTGTTGCAATTAAGTCTGAATTTCTTTTCTTTTTTTTTTCCTTTTGAAGTTACAGATCTGGTCAAATATCTTAAAATTTCTAGTTACTTATTCTTCTAAGCTGTTCTGGGTGATTAACTCCTTTTTGCCATCCTCTGCTATGATTTTGCCTATTCTACCTATATGTGCACAAAGCAACCTTCTCTTTCTTAAAAATATACTTTTTATGTTAAAACTAAAGGATCCCATAATGTCAGTTTTCTGTACTTGAATAGGTTTTGCCTTTTGACCATGTGTCAGATGGGATTTCACAAGTATTTGACTTCAAAAACACACCATTTATGGTTTTAGAAACTTCTCCCTGTGGCTGTTTTAGCCTGTAGGCATTGTGAAGAAGCAAATTGGCTTTTTTGGGTATTTAAAAAACCTGTGCTGGCTCTAAGTAAACAATAGGGGAAGATGAAAGGAATAAAAAAAAATGCACGCAAACAATGCTACTTTCTGTTAGGAGAATGAGAACAATGATGACCTTAATTTGGTATGAAGCAAGATGACCTTTTAGAGGAGTTTGCATATATTCCTTTTTTTTATTTTCTTTAAGTAAAGTAAATTTTGGTATTTTCCATGTGCAGCTTTAGTGAAATCTTTGAAGTATTTTGTCTATCCATAAATTACTTCAGTTCTTACTTATTCAGCTTCTGTATGGCACTTGACCCTTTCCTATTACACAGCCTTGCCTAGTGGAAGACAGAAATGGGTGAAACTCCAGGTTGCATCAGTATTGCACACGCTTGTTCAGCTGTATTTCTGCAATGGTGAATGAGAGAGGTACCAGGAGGACTTGGAATCTGTTCCAGGAATGAGCTCTGAAGTCCATTGGTCGTGATTGTAAATGGTACACTTGCTTCACAGATGTTTTACTAGAGAGTTTGCAGCTGTTTGGTGCTGTAAGGTCGCAGATGTTGGTGTTGAGCTGAGGGAATGCTGCTGCCAAGTAAAAACCTCAGTGATCTGAAATGCCTGTGACATATCTGCAGGCTTCATCTTCTTCACTGTGACAAGTATCCTGGCTCCTGGGTCATTAAATTGAAACTGCCTTTTCTCAGTGACCAGGCACATTTTTGATCTTAAAAGAACGTTCCATAGCTTTCATTACTCAAAAATACCTCAGCTCTGGCTTATGTGCTGTGCTTTTAAGAGTCACAATGATACACATTTAAAATAAACAAATGCAAGTTTTAAATATTGCCGTAACTGCTGTTACAACAGTGACTTTGCAGTGTTTTAAAATTAGTACAGCAGTGGTTAGCTGTGTAAGTAATCAGTATTAAAACAGGAAATTCCTTCAAAGGCTGTCTCAGAGGGATTTGAGAAAGGTTTTCATGTAAATGAAAAGGAAAATGCAGTCAGTTCTAATAAGTAATCAAATAAATAAATGAAAATACGCAGAATATGAAGGCCAGCATTAAGTCTAGAAAGCCTTTGTTCTTCACTAAGGACTTGACAACATGCCCTTACTCAGGACTGCATCAGGGTGTGTCAAGGACATCAGAGAGTGGCTTGGTGAGCTGTGTTGGTGTGCCCTGCCGTCAGCACCTTGCGGGCTGCTCCTGGGCCACAGTCACTGGGTGCTCACTGGCCCAAAGTGGAGGCTCTTTCAGGATTGATTTGCAGAGCTCTGTGTGGATCAGTTCTAAAGGCATCTGAATTTGCAAGAACAGGAAACCTGGAGAAGGTTTTTCTTTTAGCTATTTCTTCTGTCAGTAGTTCTGAGTCAGTCCATGAGTCAATACTCTCAGACTGTGCTCTGCAGATGCAGTTTCTGAGGAACATTGAGAGAGATTTCTAGTAATTGTTATCAGTTGGAGTCCAGAAAGTGTGTATTATGTGAATGTAGTTCCATAATAGCAATTCCATGTCATCTGAGGGAGTTAATCCACTTCCTATCTATGTAGAAAATCTGTTTCTATTGTGGGAGCCTGCCCAACCTGCATTAGTTTCCTTGGGGAAGAGAGCAGAGATAAATTATTCTCCCTATGCTACTTCCTTATCCCATGAGGATATCTGGGAATACTGCTTCAATTTGTCCATTTCTGGATACATCTCGTGTTCTCAGTGCAGTTCAGGACCAGTGTCTAGGGTTGAAGCAGTTTTTCTCCAAGGGTTTTGCAGTCCTAAGGACTCTATGTCCACCTGTCCTGACACAGCCTTTCCTTGCGAGGTTCCATGTGTTCGTAGCCACACTTTCTCTTTTTCCTGTTCCCTGTGAGGTTGCAAGAGGGAATATTCGGATGCCTCTTTCATCATTACAGGGTTTGGGATGTTTTTCTCTGTCAGGAGATAATAGCAACATTAAAATAACTGTCCTTTAGTACATCCTTGTCTCCTCCTAGTCATTGTTTGGGAAAGGTGGCCATTCGGTCTTGTGGATTTCATCATTGTTTGAGGACTCTTAATGCTTTCTCCACATTAAAGATCAAAGTATCTGAGGTTAGACTAGGCTGACTGTCAACTAGACCTATTCCCTGGTGCCAAACAGATACAACAAATTTAACATTTTTTCTAAAGTTTCCATGGATACCTGAGTAGAGCACACGCTGTAATCAGAATGGCAGGGCATGCCATGTACAAAAGCTTTCAGTGTTGTCATTATGGAAGTGCTGCACTCAAAAATCAACCTTTTGTGGGAGCTTTCTTGACTCAGCTATGGTACTGTTATGATTTTAGCCGCAGAAACTCCTTTGAAGGTTGTGCCATTGGCTTGTCACTATGACAGTGTCACTTTGCAGCTGGTTTTCTGGCTGGTCAGTGTTGGTCTCTGTGTGATCTGTGTGCACAGTCATGGCAGCTCAGAGTGGTAGAAGTGGCACTTCAATATAAGCCTGATGGGTGCTAGTATAAAAAGCTCTGGAAATGGATTTTGGTTGGTGACTGGATGACTTTATGACCTACTCTACAAATACTAATCATGTATTTTCTTTGCTCATATTTTCCATGAAGCTTTCTTCTAAGCCTGATAGATGATGTGTTTTCAAGACCACCAAATAAAAAGAATAAATAAATGCAAACTTACTTTTGATATAGCAATGAGATGTCGCTCAGAAGCTAAATCAACAGACTATGGTTTCACAGATGACTTTGCTAATGACTTGTCAGATGTGATATGATTTTTTTCAGTTTAGCCACAATTAATATTCTTTTATTTTCCCATGTTTGAAAAAATTGTGTTCAATAGCCTTGAAGAATATGAAGGCATTTAGATATAGCATCACTCATGCTGACTGCTATAAGTAATGGCTATTCTAGTTGGCTGTTCTTTTTACCCTGCCCCCCACTTCTTCTTTTTTTTTCCCTGTGAATTGGTGAGAGAGGTTTGTTTTTTCTTGTCAGGACTCTACAAATGTATGAATCATTATTTAGCATTCCCAAAGATTGTCAAAATGAAGACAAACATTTTCAAAATTTTTTTTCCAATTTATGTTTAAAGAAAAAGGTGTCACTGCATTCATCCAGCTTGATGCAATGCAAGATACTTGTGAATCTCGGAGCGCTTGAAAACTAAATAACCTTTTTGCCTTCTAAGTAAACAAATGCCCCCAAAAGTGTAATTTTTCCTGTGTGCTGGACACATGGTCTGGAATAGCTGAACAGTGATTCTTGTTCAGTCTTTGAGTAATATTTCCTTGAATATCTTGATCTAGAAGGTAAATCTAGGATTGTGTTCTTTTTGGGATACATTTGCATCTTGAGATGCTTCTTAAATAGAGATTTGCAGTAAAACAGGGTTTGATAACTCTGGAATATTTTGATCATGCATTTTAAAAAGAGAAAACAATGAATTAGCCCACTCTCAGGTGGGAAATCGTGTTTTGTCAGAGAGAGTGATGAACATCCACTAGAGTTCTGTTTTATGAGTATGGTCCAGGGAATTAGAGCATAATCTTATTAGTGCCTTTCCTGATAACCTTGAAATAAACAAGAGGAGGAGGTAGATGATGACAGACATCATGATGAAGGAGAAGCAGCAGGAAACCTTTTCTAGGAAGTATACAGAATTCTGTACCTCTGTGTTTTGCTTCATGTTCCCTATGTATTTCTGGAAGCAACAATGGAGGAGATGAGAGATACGGGAAAGCAGTGCTTGCACTGAGGCAAATAGTGCAAGGAAGCCTGAAGGAAGCAAGTTCAGAGAAGAGCTTGTTGGAGGAACAGCAGATTGGTGTGTATTAAAGGTATCTGTGGAATATTTAGAAAGATCACGGAGAGTTCTCTTCTACCACTCTGAGCTGCCACATCTCTTGTTAACCCACCTTTATGACAACATGCAGCCTGCCCTTTGCAACTGGTAAAGCAGGATCAGTTTTGTCTCTCCTGGCAGTAGTACATGGGTGTAGGAGAGCTGGAGTTGAGGAAGAGAGGGATCACTGCAAGGCAGCACTGGGGAGTTCCCAAAGCCCAGGAGCTGGGGGTGGGCAGGTTTTGAGCAGTTGGAATCTCATTAGGACTGTGAAGGAAAAGGGAGCTGGCTGATCCCAGAAGCTGGAAAGCTTGCAGGTCATTCAAGGTGGAGCTGGATTTAAGACCTTAGAGTGTCGATGGTGAAAGGGTTTGAGTTTAGGGCGGCTGAAGGGCAGACTTAGCTACTGGTAAGGACCCGTGTGAGGCACTACATACCCAGCATGCACAGGACTGTGATCTCCCTGGTTTAGTCCAGCTTTCCAAGCGTTAGTGAGGTCAAATCAAAGGTAGGTAAAATAGTTCAGCCTACACCCTGTCAAAAAGATGAGGAGGGACCATAACCCATGTAGCATTTTCAGAAGGTTGTTGCAAGTTCTTATGTGTTTCTTTCATCTTAAATTAAGTTCACGTAAAATAGGTAGTGTCTTTTGGTTTCCCTTTGGCAGTGAGGTGCAGGAAAGTGAATATAGTCCACAGAGTGAGTTGTTAAAAAATAACTTGGGGTTGTTTTTTAATACTCTTAACAATAATGGTAAAATCTTGACTTAAAAAGCTTGATAGCATAGTGAAAAAGTAATTCCTCTAGTCAAACCGTAATCATGATGGGAGACAGTGTAAAAGCATAAATGGAAATGGTCAAAATTGTAATGAAAAACATGTCTTATTATTAGAATTTTATCCAAAGAATTGGGAGATTATTTTTTTTTGACTGAGGAAATTACTGTGCTCTAATGAGTATCAGTGCAATGAATACCAGCTCTTCGGGGGACCAGATATTATGAAAGGGTATCAGGAAACTTGGATTTGTATCAGAGATTAGCTATGGCTGTATTCATGGAAGAGAAGTGTATTACAGTATTGCAGCAAATCGGCTGGATGCCTATTGGCATTTTAAAACAAAGAACTGTGATTCCGTTGATGGCAATAACAGTGGTGCCATTGGATTCAGTAGAAACAGAAGGTTCTTACTTCTGATATGAAATATGGGATCTTTTTATTATGCATAAGACTATTTTAAGTGGTTTTATTTTTTTTTTTTTGTATTTGCTTCTCTCCATCTCTTTTCTTGTTGTTCTTTAAGTATTTTCAAAGGCCATCTTTGTGTTTACAGTGAAGTGCTCTAGGTTGTCATGTTACATTTGGAAGCTCTGACATTTTGTGCTTAATGCAAAACAAAATCTCAGCAATAGGAAAAGCTGAATAAGGTTTTCTTCATCAGTGCAGCAGTTGCCAGCTAGTAGCAATGTGGTAAACCCTTCTTTTCCTGTTGTGCAAACATCATTAGAAAGCTTTGCTTGTGTAAAAATTATTTTGATGCTCAAAAAGATATACAGTCTTTTGAATGAAAAAGAATGGTATCATTCCATTCTTTTACTGCCTGATGACTACTCTATAACCAGATTTGATTCAGTACATCAGTTTGGGTTTTTTTTCCCTTTTTTTTCTAAATTTTAGATCCAAACACAGTGCCTAAGTAGGAAATAAAGCATTTGGCTAATATTTTGGTGTTGCCAGCAATCTGACTGAGAGCAGAGCAGTATTTACACATTATAGCTGCAGTCACTCTCAGCATGGGCTGGATGGCTGGAAATTCCAGAAGAATGGCTATCAGATATGTCCCAGTGTTTGATTTGTGAAAGTATTCAGCACATGCATGGTAAATTCAGTTAACTTGGATTTATTGGAGCCATAAAGCTCAGCTGTAATAGTGGCGTTTTTAGTAGGTCTAATGCATCCCAGCGTACCCTGTGCATCTGCTTCATCAGCCTACAAATAGCTGAGAGCTCAAATGTTTTGGCATATGGAACAGTGGATATGCATTATACAAATCAAAAAGAGTTATTGCAGCTTTCCTCTTGAGCCAGGGTGGTATACTGCAGCTATTCTCTGTTGGGAGTTTGGGAGAGCCTGGAAAAGGGTGTGCAAGATCCTTCAAGTGGATCCTCAAGCTCAGTCAGAGGCTGAGATCTGCACAATGAATGGCAATAATTGCGTTGTATATTATGGATTGAAAAACAATTTATTATTGTAAAAGCACTTCTTAAAAAGCTGTAATTGTGATCTGAAATAAGGAGTAGTGTTGATCCTTTTGTTGATTCAGAAAATAGCGAGAAGAGTTTGATTGGCAGATGTTGTGTTTGTGGCCACTCTGTCAGGATAGAAATAGAAATGAACTTACATTATTGGGGTATAAGATACACACTAGTGTTCAGGCATGTTCCTACAGAGAGGTGATATCATAGTGATGCTGCTGAATTTCAGGTTTGGAAAACAGCTGGAGGAGATCCAGAGCATGGTGAGCCCCTTTCACTATCACTTGGAAGTGAGGTCTGTGAAGATTCGAAAAAGGCAACTTTTCTCCTTGCAAAGCCTTTGGTTTTGTAGGCATGACTCTAAAGTACTGCAGAATGTGCCTGAAAAGATCCATGTTGGAGTTTCTGGTGGCAGAGTTGGGGCTTGAGTCCTTATTTCGTCTTCTGTTTTTAAAAGTTGTTTCTTTTCCATGTGGTGTACTGGTGACACGAGACACAGTCAGCAGTGTCCTCCCTTCCCTGATCTGACTGCATTTCTGTGCTTTATGCTGTGGAGTAGCACACCATGCTTCAGGGGTTCCTACTTTTACTTCTCTTGTTAAATTTTTAGAGATGATTCCTACTTTAGCTTATCCATTGCCTGTTGCTTGGATTGCCGGGAACCTTCTGCTGGGAATCCACTGCTATGGCATCCTGCTTCGCTGGGGAAATGAACTACTTCCATTAAATGTGAAACAGGAAATTTTACTCATACGTTGTGTAGTTGAATTATATATAGTTGAAATATTTATTAAAAACTGAATTTAATAGAAAGGATAAGATTTTGTGTGGCTGCTAAAAAATTGTTTTGAGTACCACCTTAGTGGATTGTGACTGTGAGGTTGAGCAGTCATCTTTCTAAAAACAGGTTGAAGCTGCTGTATTGAAACTGATTATCTGGGACTGTAGTGGTCCATGTCTGATTGTCTGTTTTTTTTTTTNNNTTTTTTTTTTTTTTTTTTTTTAGTGTTCACTAAAACTCATTTATCCAGTCCTGAATAGGAATGTGTGTGTCAGGGGCTCCCACATATTCAGAATAGACTGATAGTCTTCCAGCTGCCAGTAACTGATCTTTCTAGTTAAATAATGAGCTTAGTCCTGCTCTCTGGATCTGTTAGAAAATCAAATTCAGCTGAACATGCAATCAGTGAACTATTCACACTGCATCAGCTAAGTTTTTATAAATGTTCTGGACTTTGCTTCTACTCTGCATTCTGTGACACTTAAAGGTTAATCCTTTATTGCATTTTGTTCTAATCTACAATGTAGCTGATCATTTACTGAAGAACAGGAAAAGCTAAGCTGATTAGCCTATTGCAGGAAACCACAGAAAATGAACTCTTGCATGTGTTTAGATGAAAAGAAGGAATAATTGAAATTAAATCTACCAAACCAGCAATGAGCTAGTGTGATAATGGATATGATTCATTATTAATATAGTATCTGCTGATCTCATAATTTCAACAATTCTGTAGTTGTTTAGGAATTTGCAAATCAGATAGGACCCTCTGAATGTTAAAAAACAAGTCTGCAAATGGGAGCCTTGTCTGTTTTCCCTTCCACTTCGGTTCACCGTGAAAATTCACAAGGTGTTCTTTGACAATGGCTTAGGTTAGGACTAAAGTCAGAAATTGTAAAGATGTGCTCAAAGTTATTTTGTACGCATTTAGTGAAATTACCCCAAATTACCCAAAAGTGAAATTACAGACAGTCAATATTCATATCATTAGTAAATGTAAGAATTTTTATTCAAGAAGTTTGCATCGTATTTAGAAAAAGATTATTTTCAATACCGGTGTAAGTGTTCCAAGACTTTCTTTAATTTGAATTCTAGATCAGATTTATCCATTTAATTTGGTGTGCAAACTGGCAAGGATTAAGTGTTTATTTAATTCATACTGTTTAGCTAGATGTTCCTTTCATAGCATGTAGTTTGACACAGATAGAGATTGTTAGTAAACACGGGAGACAAAGCTGGAACTTGAGCTACCTGGAACATCACTTGATTATGTTTTTTCATCACAGAAGCCTTAATAAATTATTCTGCATTTAAGAACTGTAGCAAATACCATGATACTATCCAGGACAGGCTAGGCATCCTTTTTCTGGTTCATGTTTGCAAATCATGTTCCTTGCAAGCCTTTTCCCAATCTCTGGCTTGGAGCAGATGCTTTTGTTTCCTTCAGATCAACCAATCACAGTGCTTCAGAGATAAGAGATTCTTAAATATCCTGAAATATCCATACATTTACTGCTCTTCAGAACACAGCTGTAAAAATTGGTGGCACATGCACATTTTTTCCCCCTAAGGAAACACTAACTCAACAAAATATGAAAGCTCCCACATGAGCAAATATATTTTAACACCTTGCAGTTTAGATAGGGTAGAGAGTATGATGTTACAAATTTCCTGATTTCATTTGCTTTTAACAACTGTTTCACTGCTTATTGAGAAGTCTTGACGTGGAATTCAGGGTGATGGGCTGGCAAGCCATTTTCTGTGCGTGCTAACCACTCTGATAAAACACATCTTAACTTTCCAGTATTCTGAACTGCACTTATTAATTTATTATTTCTCTGAGAATGTCAGAGCCTCTTTTAACAGCAGAGTCAGAATACCGCAATTATAGCTGCCCCAGTTATTGCACATGATTAGTTAGTAATCAGTTTCGACTTCTGCTTTTGCCAACAGGATAGCAACTCTATAAAACCACTCTAACAGTACCTTTGGTTTAAAACTGTACTGTGCTACTACTTCAGATGTCGTAGCATTGCCTTCTGTGATTTTCCTTGCTTTATCCGTCTCTAGGCTGGTGGCATGTAGGATGCGTTGTAGAATTATTTTATTTAGGTGGGTGTTTGCAGGAGCAGCACTGAATACAGTGCAGAATGGTTATGGGTTTGGAAGAGTTTTTTTCCTCTCTTCTGAAAATATTGATAAATCACCAAGAGCTTAACCTTCCAGCAGAGTTGAACAGTTGATGAAAATTAGAAAAAGTTAGCCCTTCCACAATTCCAGCCTTTATGTGTAAGTTTTCAAGAGCATTTTGAAACTGAAATGGACAATTTATTTCAAAAATTTTTGATGAAAGTATCCAAGTCCATTTTCTGTTTTAAACATTATTTTTTGTGGCTCTATAAGACAGACCTTTTATCTCTGATTAACATTTTTGGATGTATTAGCAAATATGCTTACATTTAGGAATACGGTGAGTGTCCTTGTATACTTTTTACACCTCTGGATTATCACAAGTTAAGTGAATAAATTCTTGAGAGAACACCACCCAAATTAGCGGTTTCATTGAATGGATATGAATATTGCACTGGTTATTTAATCACCGCTCTGTGAAATACAAAGAAAATGTGTATACTGTCACACAGGATTTTCAGAGTTACATATAAAGCTATAAATAACTTCTCAAGGTACACCCAGGCTGATAACTGAAGACAGGATGGAAAATACATCATGGAATGTTTTGGGTTGGAAAGGACCTTAAAGATCATCTGGTTCCAGCCCCGCTGCCATGGGCAGGGAATCCTTCCACTATCCCAGGTTGCTCCAAGCCCTGTTCAGCCTGGCCTTGGACTCTTCCAAGGATGGGGCAGCCACAGCTTCTTGGGCAACCTGTGCCAGTGTGTCTCCACTTCAGTAAAAAATTTCTTCCTAATGTCTGGTGGAAATCCCTGTGACGCCAAAGCCTTTGTCCTTTGTCCTATCACTACATGCCCTTGTAAAATGTCCTTCTCTGACTTTTTCATAGGCCCCCTTTAGGTGCTGGAAGGTGCTCTAAGGTCTCCCTGGAGCCTTCTTTCTCAGCCTGTCTCCATAGCAGAGGTGCTCCAGCCCTCTGAGCATCTTTGTGGCCGCCTCTGGACCTGCTCCAGCACATTCTTGAAACATGAGTGCGGAAACAGGTAACCAAAAGAATTAATGACAGGGAGAAACACTGCAAGCACACAGGTAGTGATTTGATGTTTGCATTTCTGGTCTTCAAAATCAGCATCCTCATCAGGGGAAATTGCCAGTTTCCAAAGATGCTGAGTCAGTATTGTGATGTCCTGGTCTGCTCAGGAAGTACTGCTGCAGGTCCAGTATTGCACTGGAATGACAGCAAGATACAAGGAATATATATTGTGACCTATTCCTTTTATTTTTTTTCTGTGCTGAAATACTGTTCTTCAATTCTAAAAAAATGATACGTTGATGGTACAATAATTAATGTTTTGAAAAGAGGAAGAAATGGCACAAAGGAGGCTCATAACAGCATCTATTCTGAAGATATCTTAATGAACCAAGCAGACTCTGTGCTTGTCACATTTGGCCTGTGACTTTTTGTACTTCACTGCAAGAGGAGTAACATTATATATTCCTGCAGAACTTGTGTAGGAAATGCAAATATTCTGCTTCTGTTAATGCTTCTGAAAACCGGGCTGAACATGCATGTTATAACTTAAATAAATAAATGGTATTACAAGAGCAATATTAAGATTTGGAGGAACTTTTTTTTTTTCCCTGTGGGCAGATTATCCCACAGTTGCCTACTGCGGGGTTTTTGAATTTTCCCTCGGAAACAACACATATTTCATTACCAGGAACAGCTGGTAAAATACCAGCTTCTTCACTAAGAGATTCTAAGGTCTTTGAGAGTAGCTTCGGTGTCGTCTTGGAATGAAGCTCTGACTTGTCAGTCATGTCTAGGAATTACATGCTATGCATAAGTGTGTGATATATCCAAATACGTAATAAAAATAAATGTATTATTTAATATTTATTATGATTATTAACCTTAAGAGACCTATTACATCATTCTGCTTTACATTTCATTAGCTTGTATTCTATAGAAGAGAATTCAGCAAATTCAAGGCTTACATTTGGGAATAGAAGGGTATGAGCATGGACAGAGTGTGTGGTATCGTTTCTATATTTTGATAAACTGTGCATTCTTCATGAAAGAACATATCTATAAATCCATCTAACTCATCAGTACTTAATTGTTTTAATAAGCCATTTCCTTTTCTATCATCAACAGTGTAAATACAAATAGTGCATTACAGTATTTGTCACTCATTTCGTCTGTTCCTTTAAATGAAGTTTTAGTGTTGTATGCTGGGTAGAAATATTTCTTTGATGACTTGTTAATAATACTTTTCTTTTTCCCAGCTGGATTCTGTCCTGCAATAGTATTAACAGCTGCAAGATGTTTCAGTGCAGAGAGTGTACTGAAGAATAAAAACAGAGACAGTATTGGGAAAGTTTCAGAATAAAGGCTCAGGATGGACTAATTGCAGCTTACTCTTCCTGCTTTGTCCAATTACTATCAACTCCTCTTTTTCTCTTACAATGAGTCTGTCTTTTTTGATCTCACAACCTGTGCTTAGTTTCTGCATTCATACATTTAAATCTTGGACCATTAATGTGAATATGTAGTGTTCCAGATGCTTGTATCATCTATGATTTGTGAAGATTGAGGAAGAATTTTAAAATTGTACACGGCAATGTAAGAGGCAAAAGAAGGGAAGTCATGAAGGTCAGACAAATATTTTAAAACTGAAACTGCAGCTGTGTCTTAGCATGTTGTAAGGGCTAAATATTTATTTTAGATGGCAGCTGTGGAATTTGCTTACTTTTTTAGCAAATTTGTTACAACTGAAAAATAGTATAGCTGTTTGCAAAGCATATCCTACTCATTCTGCTTACTGACACTGACAAATGTTTGTTTCCTTTTAGATGCAGTTTCCACATCTGCTTACTCATCACCAGCCAAAAGTTTGGGAGACCCTGGAATAACTCCACTGTCTCCTTCACATATCGTGGTAAGAAACGCACTCTTAACATTCACTGTGTGTTGAAATTTCTTTCTCCTGCCTGTTTAGTGGGACGTAATTTCTTCAGAAAGCTGTCATTTTCACATATAGTGATCCCTTTTATGCTACCCATAGTATTAAGTAACATTTTGGTCACACTAGAGTTGGTGACAGAGCTCTCATTCATTTCATCGTGGTGCTGGTTTTGCTGTTTTTTACCTGCTGCATACTTTTGTATCAAACACATGGGCTTCTTGATCCTCAGGGTTCTCAAGTTCTGCCTGTCTTTATCACTGATTTATATAGGCAGACCCTGAAAAGTCCCATTCAGAAAAAAAAGTCCCATTCAGAAGGATGTATATGATACTCGACAGTAAAATCCAAATTCCCAGAGAAAAGAATCTCCTGTAGATATATACATCTAGAGAGAGAAGCTCAGAATAGCGCTGGTTTTGTTTCTTAAGGAAAATAGCAACTTCTGTAAGCATTTAGAATCAAGCAACTGTCCCATAAAGATGGTATGTTTTAATCTCTGGTACATCATGCTGATTTTGTTGATGAAATCCTGTTAAGTCTCCCATGTTTTTAAGATCATCTGTATGATTTGTAACACAGGAAATGCACAGTGTATTTCATGATATTGCAAGGGATCATGTTCAGAACACATTTTATCCTTGTCAGACTTTTGCCTTAGCTTTCTGAATCAAGTTCAGAGTTGTGCAGGAACCCACCCTGTGGATTTCCAGTGTTCTCACTCATAATTTTTTGCTTTTATTCTCTTCTTACTCCATATACTCTAGAACTTCCTCTTTACTTCTGTCATACTGATTAATTTGCATCCTATTTCAGTTACATTTTCTCCTTAAACTCTTAGGGAAGGCATATAAAGAACATATTGTCCTAGTTGAAAAGCTTTATTAGGAGAATCCAAACAAATCTTCCATGATTTGAGACTGAAGCTTATTACTCAGGTTTCTCCATTTTAAGTAGCAGGCCTTTGGGATGATCTTGGCAAAAGTAAGGGCACAACAGAAATGTGCTGGAAGTAGTAGGCATGGAACTAGTGGAGATATGTGGGGAGTATGGTGGAACACTGCTCACAGAGTGAGAACATTAGGCAGTTCCTCTGTAAAAGATAATGACAGTTGCTTCAGTTCTCTTGTCTTGCTAAGTTGTTCATGGTTTAATCCCCACCAACACGTGAAGACTAGTTCTTTGATGTTTATTGTTTATTCCTCCTTTATACAGGGTTTAGGTTAGGCAACACCCTGCTGGGGAATGGTACAACTTCTTGTTTATTCACACCATGCTTTATATCAAATCATTATGATTTGAGCCATAATCCTTCCAGCTCTTCCAGTTAACATTCCTACATTGCCCTTGAGTGTGCTTTTCAGGGATTGCAGGATTACAGGTAAAAGGCAGGAAGGAGGATTTAAATTCACCATAAGCAGCCACATTCTAGCACAGGCAGGAGGAAAGAATGCAAGTAAGTGTTATGTAAATTCTTCATAAATGAATAATTGTCATGGGATATAAAGCTTATTGCTGTATCTTGGGTTGTTCTGTCTCTGTTATTTTTGAATAGTGATAGTACCTCATGTTCAAGGTTATCACACAGTTAACTTCTAAACCCACCAAATAAGTCCCAAATATAGCGCATCGATGGATATAAACATATTCTTCAGTTGATCAATTTAAGGAAAAAAAAAACCACAAAAAACAAAAGAACCCCAAACCCACAAGTTTTAACAATATAGGTTAAGAAGTATTCCAAAAATTAGTATGAAGGGAACTCTTGATCAGATCTTTTATATATAAAAGGCTCTAAGAAATATGTTAAGTCATATATTGAATTTCCACTTCCATTGGAATGTGCAGCTTTTTGGTGTCAGCTTTGGTCACAAATGCAGCTGTGGGGAAGCTCTTATTTTGTATGCATGTCGCGGAGAGCAAAAATACTGATGGGTCACAGTTATTCTGATCAGTTACTCAGTGTCTGTTTTGCTTGTGCTGTTTAACAGAAGGACTCTGATGCAGATGATGCTGTAGAACAGTTATTTCTTGTTGTTGTGGCTATTGATTTTGGCACAACATCCAGTGGCTACGCCTACAGCTTCACCAAGGAACCAGAATGTATTCATGTAATGAGGTAAGGGCTGCAATGCAGCATTTAGATTTGGATTGTGATAACATGGGCTGTCTGCAGTAGCCATGGGTATTTTCTGCAGGAGCCAGAAGTGTCTAGATCTGTCTAGACATAGTGTGAATATTTCTCATGATTATAACTTTTTTTTTTTTTGCATCTTATTGTATTCTAATTTGCTTTAGTAGTCAGTGGAAACATATCCTCCCTTATTTTACTGAGTTTACAAGATGACACAAGTGAAAGGAGGGATCAGTGAGTATATAGAATTTTTCATGGAGTAGAGTTAATTATTAAGTCAGGATACCCTTATCTTAGATGCTGAGAGAAACTGCATTTTTACTAAGGGTCATGGCATTTCCCAGGAGCCCATCCCCTGGAATCATACTTGTGTACAACACTAAGTTACTTGCACCCAGAAACTGGTAGTTTGTTTGACTGATTGAAGCTTTGTAGCACTAAATTTAAATCCAATCTGTGATAACGAATCAATGATACTGGGAAATAAGCAATCAAGAGGCATGAATGTGAAAATGAAGGTTTAATGTGAAACCTGTTCTGTTTTATATGTGTGTAAGGGACAGACTTCAGATGCTCTTTTTTATTTCTTAATTAAATTAAGACAATAGAAATCAGTACAATTGCAAATACAAAAACTGTTACGGCAGCTGTCTGGAAGGTGTGCCCTGCAAACCATTGTTACACTATTTTATAGTCTTTTTGTTAAAAACCTATACAATTCTTATTAAAGTGTATTTAAAATTACTGTGTTGTAACAAAACCAAGATAATTTCAGACATTATGTATGAAAAGCTCAGAAGAGTCTAAACAATGCTGCTGTTACAGCAGTAGGTAATGTTCTGTAATACTGAGAACAAAAGGTCAAAAAGACTAATTTGCTGCAGTCCAGTGTGATATACTGCAATTTTTGTAAGCAAAGATGCTGGCTGAATGCAGCTCCCTTAATCTCAGCAGACAGTATTGATTGTGCAGTCGGCCTGCATAGTTGGTTTGTGTATGGTTGTAAAATATTTCTTATGCAACTGAGGGATTTGAAATTCTGTCTAAGGGGAGATAACTCTCTCAATGGCATTAGGCCATCCAGGTGCAAAGTACCACTTGCAGCGTGGACAGCTAATGCTTTCGAGGGCTTTCATGCATTTCAGCCCTCTGGTGTTCTCCGACCAGCACAGGAAGCTGCACGAGGCTGGGAGTCGAAGGACAGGCCAGTTGTTGCTGTCTCAGAAAGGTTTCAGGGTTGTCAAGTTGAAAGCCAAGTTTATCAGTTCCTATTCTCTTTTGACAGCAAGTAATTAATTAAAGTTCTCAAAGAAGTTGGATGCAATGAGGGAAGACATCTCTGACGCTGTACCTGAGCAAGCCTAAGGTGTATATTCTGTGTTGTTTCTATTAATCTCTGTGGAGATTTTACTATGTGAAATCACTGCCATTTCTAGGGAAGTCCTTTAAGTCCTTTGGAGTCAAAATTTTACCTTAGGACCTGATTTTGCCATTGGGTTCACATTACAGACTAGATTCTCCTTCCAGGGTACCAGGCTTCCTGCGGTCAGTGATTGGGACATTGAAATCTAGGTGCTTTGTGCTCAGCTGAGAATATATTCCTAAACTTAATTGACTTTATTACTTACGGTTCAAAACATGGTATTTTCTTTCCTAACACAATAATGGTAGCATGATTGTGATTTCAGAACTGTGTAGTTATTGTACGATACTGATATTGAAAGAAATTAAATAAATTACTTCATGGATTTCCAACCAGAAGAGAGGAACATTTGTCGGGGGGTAACTGTGTTTGTATTCCCAATAGGTATTTCAAACAATGGAAAATATTTTAATACCAAGAATTATTTAATTTTTATAAAAAATAATAAATATGGCTGGTGGGGAGGAATTTTGGGGAAGATATAACTGAAACTGACTTACCAAATAATGTATGTAATGTTTATATATATATTTATATAAAAATACTCATGAAATTATGACATTAAATTAAAAGTGGTATATTTATCAAAATAAGTCTTTGGTAGTTCAGAAGGTATTAAGAGGTTCAAACTCTGTATATAAGGAGGCTTACATGTAGGATAATTTACAAATATTTCAGGAGAGTAAATTTAACTTCCCGCGCACACTTGAGAATGTTTACATTAAAATAAAGCATGCCAGTGATGCATGGTCCTCTGTGCTTCCTAACCTTTTTTCCACCTCTCCCTCCTTAGTGTTGATCCTTTCCAGATACTTAGATTTCTGACTGCCTTTTAACAAAGCTGCTTTTCTCTAAATGTCTCAGGGAAGGATAAGATAGGTTTATTTAGAAGGTCCTACTTTGGAAAAGAGTGAACACAAGGGGCTTTAGCACTAAGTTTGAGTGTAATGTCAGCAGCACCATGATTCTAGTCCTGTAATCAGTAGGCAGAGTCATGTTTTTCTGTGTGTTTATTTGCTGTGATGCCCGGTACTAAAAAAAAAAAAAGTTTATAAGCATTGACCTAACAAAGTTGTTTTAGCATATATTTATCTTTAAATGTATGAGTAGCCTCACTCATGTCAGCATGTGTTTGGAGTTGGGTGTGTGTTTTTCGATGAACAATGAATGTCTTTACTTTGATTGCAAATCACTGGTTACTGTTTTATCAATGTTAGGTACAAATTCACATGTGACAACTCTTGTAATTTCCCCCCAGCTTGTCCTAAAGATAGTTGTGGTTAACTTCAGATTCTTGTTGCAGAGTAGGAGTATGTGTTATTTGCTGCATACTTTGACACTGTGAGTAAATGCACATGAACAACCTGACCATGAGTTCATCACTTCAGTGGGCAGGACAGTGCCAGGGCCATAATGAAAGTTGGCCGCTGTAGAACGAGTTAATAATGTCTCATTTGGAGGGAATACACAAACTACACAGTTTTGAAAAACCCCTTTTGATTTATATGCCATTACATGAAGTTACAGATGTTTTGCTTGCTGATTAAATATCAAGAAACTGAATGTGAGTATTTCACAAATGGAGAAAAATAAATGGAAAAATGCTTGTGGTTGTGAAACAAATTACAGCCTGTCTTTGGAAGGAGGGAGATGGTGGTCTCTTTTCAGTGTAACTTCAACCTTTAGGTTTTATCTTTTCCTTCTCTTCCCTGGCTTGTAGTTACTGGGAGACACACACTTGCCTTTCTTCTGCATACTCACGCCTAGTGGCATTCTTCTGCATTTTGATGATTGCACTCTCTCATTTCCTTGGCTGTTTTGCTGCAGCTCTGCATCAAATTCTCATCACTCTGCACAGATCACTCTTTGGTCTGTCTTTTAGCCAGACTGAAGTGTAAGGAAGGACATTTCTCTAACCTTAGTATAACCTTGAGGGCCTTTCCTCACTCACTTTCTTCTTGTCTCTATTTTCACTTCTAATACACAGTCAGGATGTTCTGTGGATATAAACAGGTCTATGCTGTTTATATCACTGTTGAGATAATCCGTCTAAATCAGCCTAGAAACTCATATGTCTGCATTTGGGCAAAAATCTACCTTGGTTCTGTCTTAATAGCTTTCTAACTCTGATTCTACTCTGAGAAAATATCCCCCATATGCATTTAGAGCAATTCTGGCTTGTATAGGTTTATGTTTTTAATAGGTATTTTATTTTTCTTAAGAGCATTATTACCATTATTTTGTCCGTATTGATGCCAAGAAAGAAAACTGCAAATGAAGGTGTTGCAGTCCTAGCTCTACTGACTAGAAGCCCCCACTAACTCGAGTGAGGCCAGAGCTCCACCTGAGAAGAGTGTTGCAGCCAGAGGTTACCATTCATGTGCCTTTGCAGCTGCTTCTCTAGAAAAATATCACATGGCAATATTTTTAAGTCTCTGATTGCACATGGTTAAGTCATATTTCACTTTCTCTTTCCTTATTGCCCTTTCTGTGACTGAACAATAATACAGGCCAAGCAATTATCGTGTCTAGTTTCCATCAGAAACTCGTCAGGAAGTGAGCATCCAATTCTCTGGGTGGCTTTGAAAATTTCAGCTTGTAGCATTGAACATAAATTTGTCTTCATTTAAACCGCACCTTAAGTGTACTTGTTCCGGAAAGAGAAAATGTGCCTGGCCGTAATGAAAAACAAAGAAGTATTGTTATTAGCCACAGCCTATTTATGGCATTTCCCACCAGTGACTCAGAATGAATCATTAATGATTCTAAGAGAAAACGATATCAGTCTGTCTCCTCTCTGCTTGCAGCGCGTGTGTGGGATTTAACAATCTGGTGAAATAGCAGTGTTTTCTGTTCATAGGCTGTGAGATCTCAGCTTCTTCACATTGGAACCATATGTTTGCTGTAACACCTACTCAAAGATTTTGGAGTTGACCAAGTGGATTTCTAGCAGCAGGTTAGAAAGAAATGACCTGGAGCAGAGCCCTTGCCAGATCATAGCTGAGGGGCTGAGTAGCGGAACTAGGGAGGTTTAGGAAAGCTTTTTCAAGTTGATGAAGATGGAAATCATTCCACTCCTCATCATGCTGTTTCTGCTTTCAGAGCAGTGGAATTGTCCTCTACACTGAAAGAAGTTCAGAAGTGTTATTCTCTGCTGTCGCTGCTGCTTGTGCAAAAAGGGGCAGATTTTACTCTGTTTGATCCAGCTGAATGGTTTGAAGGGTTCCCAGCACTTTACAAGATCCCGGTTCTTGTTACTTTGCCAAGTATCAACCCCTTAGATTGCAGTTTTCCATGTCAGTTTTCTGCCTTGGTCTGGAGGTCTGTTTATTTTCAATGGATTCAACTGTTTTTGAGAGTGAAATGGAAATTATTTTTTCTACATAATCTGCCTGTGTCACATAAAAAACTACCACAGAGCAAGGCAGCCTTTTTGTGCTTCAGAATAAGGACTTTGGCAGGAGTATATTCTGAAAGTGTGTTTTGCTATCTTTAGAAAAAAGCAATCGACATGTAGTTTAATAATGAATGCAGTTGCCTGTGTGATCTTAACTTGGCTCCTGTTTGAGCTGTGTTATGATTATGTCTGAGAGCATAAACAGATTTTCTACTGATGCCTTTTTAAGAAAATCTGGTAAATGTTTGTTTCTCATACTGAATGTACTTGTATGTGAAGAGGGGGAGGAACAGTCATGCGAGTTTCTTGTTCTTCCATTCCACCTTGTGTTTTTTTGTGATGGGGAAGTGAGGAAAACACAGGAATGCTCACAGCTGTCTCTGGGACGACTTTCTACTGTCTGGCCTTGTCCTGCCAAGCTCCCCTGCGATTGCTGCTGCTGCGTGCTGCCATATTTGATGTTCTCTTTTATTTTCTTATCTGTTCTGTGAAACAAGCTTTGGGTTACTTCTGCCTTACTACTTTTATGCCTCTTGGGTATCCTCAAAAATACCTTCACAGTCTCGATAAGAGAGGATAGTTATATTCACCGGTAGTGACAGAAGTATTTTGGTGCCTTTAAGATAATTGGGGGTTGGGGAGTCTGCTTCATTTTTGACAGATTAAAACGTTTACAGCATTTTGGCTGTTTAAAACACAAAATTAATCAACTTCAGGTGAGTAGAGAGTGCAATGCAGAGAGGTCAACATCTGCAGGCATATCTTCAGGGTTTCAGGTGTACAGGAAATGAGGCACATGGTCAGATGTTACTTGAACTGGCTTGTCTTGTTTCAGAGAGTATTCTGTGACAGAAACAGGGATTTGATCAGCTTCTCCATAGTGGTGTGCAAATGGCTTGAGCAGGTCCCTAATTCTGAATGGGAAAAATATCCCATACAAGTAAGCATTCATGGAGCCTGATAAGAAATTGGATAGCCCAAATTTGGGTTTTTATTAGTTGTGTTCCTGGATAATTACTTTTTTTTTGCTTTTCTGTACAATGTTTCTTACATTTGTATGCTTAATTAGAAAATTTAAGTACAAAACTGTTTCCTTTTTAATTGTGTATGTCTTACTTCAGGGAATCTGTATTATTTTCTAAGTATGATTATGTCCTTAAGAATTATACAACTAACCACAAAATATATTGAATTACCTGAAATGAAGATTGCAGTCCTTTTTTCTTAGGTGGGAATAATCCCGTTTGATTTTAGTATTACAGGATTTGAAATTAGTATCTTTGGAGGGAAAAGCAGTCTCTGAAATTTGCCACCACATTGCCTTTCTCGTGCTACACTTGTTTTTTTTCTGCTGCTCTAAACATGATCATCATTTACTGAAGCTGTTTCACTTCTTGGTTAGACGATGGGAAGGTGGAGATCCAGGTGTATCCAATCAGAAGACACCAACCACTATCCTCCTGACTCCAGAGAGAAAGTTTCATAGCTTTGGCTATGCAGCAAGAGATTTCTACCATGACTTGGATCCCACTGAATCGAAGCACTGGTTGTATTTTGAAAAGTTTAAGATGAAACTACATACCACTGGTGTAAGTAATAACCAAGTAGCATTTGCTACTGAAATTATTTTCCTCTGAACAGTACTAGATTCTTGCTGAAGATTGTCAACTAGATGTGAAGCAGCTCTGTTTCTAAGTTTAGAGAGTAAATTAAGCAAATGAAACTTCATTTAACATAATTCATTTTGCTTCTCACTGCATTTGGCAACCATATTTTGCCAGCCTTCTTTCTAAATCTTAGAAGTTCAGTATCTGCTTTGCTTAGATCTTCATGTCCTCATTTTCCTGGGTGAAATTCATGGCTGGGGAGTCTGCATGAGTTGGTTTGTTCTATAGATCTAATGAGCAGAAATGGAATACAAGAGCCATACTGAGTTCTAGCGCAGAGGAGCAAATTCACCCAGAATTTGTTGCCAGAACTGCAAGTGCAAATCATAATGTTAATTTGACGTTATTCCTATTGCTTGTATTTTTGTCTTTAATCCATTCTAGAGTTCTGGGAATCAGCCAGTACTTTCTCTGTTGAGGTGTTTTCTGGTTTCATGTGTTGGTGGGAAGCCAAAAATCCATGCTTTTAGCTCTTAATTTGGCTTAAATTTCTTGTATCTGCAGCTTCGTTGCAATTAATTACAGATACACTTATTGCAATTATTTAATATTTAATCCATATTTCTCTCTCTGCCTGCAGTTATCTGTAGACATGGTAAGTGTTTAAAAACAAAGTCTAATACAAGCAGCAAAATGGCATGCTCCAGGAAATTCAAATGATGAGTTAAGTCCTCTTCAGAACAGTTTCATCACTTTTTCCTAACCAGGTGGATAATGAGGATTCCCTTTCCTCGAGCAGTGGGAACAAATTTCATGTTTACCTTTATCTTTTAGTAACTTCCTGTTATTTTCTTTCATGTAGAATCTTACCATGGAGACAGACCTGACAGCTGCAAATGGCAAAAAAGTCAAAGCACTTGAGATATTTGCTTACGCTCTGCAATTCTTTAAGGAACAGGCATTAAAGGTGGGGTAATACTTCGTTATCAAGATCTTCTGTATTTATAACTGGTATAAATATGAGCTTAACACTTTTAACCTTGCCAAGTGTTGACCTCAGTAGTACTTGATGTAAACAAAGCAAGACAGGTGTAGAAACCCTGGGCAAGCTGTGGACTCGAGGAGCTCACAGTAGTCTGAAGTATTATTTTCCATTTCCCATTTGAAATGTTGCAATACTCATTTCTTGTAATATTCTGTTTGGATCACAAGATTGTTTATTGTGTTCTCCAGTGAAATACATGGCCCCAGTAAACTGGTTTTGAGATTCAAAACCTCATGTAAACATTCAGTTGTGAATTAAGTAAACATTGGCTTCCAGCGTGCCACTGTAATGTCAGCGAAGGGTAGCAGTTCCTGGGAAAAATCAGAACATTCATCCAAGCAAGTGTTGTTTAAAATAGACTTGTTGCTAAAAGCTAACCTACTTTTTTGAATGGGTTTAATTCATTTTCTCTGAGATCTCAGTCTCTTCCTTATGGCTTCAGAGAAACAATCCTACCACTACAATTCAAATGCCTCATCATTTCAAAGACTTTTTTAACTATTTTGTGGTTGATTGTGGAGTCACAATGACTATGAAGCTGTGCACAGAGTGGGGAACTTCTTAGCAAATGTGAATGCAGTTGGGTACAATCCCATATATTTACTGTACTTGCCTGTTCAAGGCTACGTCCTTTCCTGATGTTAATAACTAAGTACCTGGCATTTGTGAATAAGTCCTGGATCTAATTAGACAAGCAGTGTAAGCGAGCTGTTCCTTTGGACTATAATCTGTCCGTTTCTGGTGCCTTGTGCAGCATAAAGGTACTACCTTTCCAGCATGGATTTTTGAACTGCAGCATAGCTAAACAAACACAACGCCTTGGCTCAGCACATGCAGAAACATTTTTTTACATTCTAAAGGCCTGTTGTTCACCTTTCTGAATCTTTCTGTTTTTGGATGGAGGTTTAGATAGGACATATGGTAATGACTTTTTACTTGGAACCTTTCCCAAAACATGTCAGTATATCGCCTAATTTGCAAATGCAGCACAGACTTGCCTCTTTTTAAGGGAAAAAAAAGGACAATAAAAGTACTGAAATAGTCTTGAATGTTTGCTTAAAGCAAAATTTTGAAGGAGCGATCAGTCATTTTTTTTTAAAGGGGGTTAACTGTAACTTCCCCTTGTTAACTGCGTTGTAAAACTTTGATTTAAAGGTAAGTGGTGTATAAAGAAGTAATTGAAAAATCCAGTTTGTAAAACATAATGTTCATCAGTGATACTTCAAATATTTTTCTGTCTGTTAATCAAAATGTGAGTGTGAATTCTTCAAGCTAACAGCAAATACCACACCGCAACTAGGAATGTATATAAATGTTCTGTAATACTCTGTAAATTGCTGCTTTTGCAAAAACCAAATTTTCTACTTCGTGTTAGCAGTAAACTTTTCTGTAGGCCTCCTTGAGAAAGTTTCAACTGTAGTCCCACCTTTTGGCACAGTAAAGCATTCTTGACAGGTTGGAAGGAATCCTGACTGGTAGCATAGATGTAACAGGAAGAAAATAGAAAAGAAAGAGTTACTGTTACTGGAGCCAGCAGAAAATAATATTTTCTTATAAAATAGACACCTATAATTTTGCATTCACCTCTGTTTCCCTTTTATTTAGGAGCTCAGTGACCAAGGAGGCTCGGACTTTGAAAACACTGAAGTAAGATGGGTTATTACAGTGCCTGCTATTTGGAAACAGCCTGCAAAGCAGTTTATGAGACAAGCTGCCTACAAGGTAATATTACAGGCAGAATGTAGAAATGCCCCTTCAAAGCCCGAGTTGGTAGGCTAAATGATAAACTGTATTTGGGACAATTAGCTCAAGTATAAACTGTATAAGAAACGGTTTAGAAACATTGAAAGAGGAGTTAACTCTATCAAGCAGTAGCTTAGGTTATATGTATTCACCTCTTAACCGCCTTTTTCTTTCGATTTACTTTTATGTGTTCATGTCTCTCTCTGTAGACTGATATTTTAGTCATCCTGAACAATATATTTGAGCTGAATTCAGTGCACATGGAACAGATGCAGTTTTGAGACCCAAGGGAAAGTTGATTTTAAAATACTGGACACAGTTTTGTTTTGTTAACTTTCTTTAGGTCATCACAGACTTTTAAAGTAAAAAAGGGAAAAAAATAAAAAAGGGAAAGCAAAGAGCCTCCTTGGTGGGACTTTTTTCCCAGTTCCCATTTTCCCACACTAGGAATGAAAGGACTTTGAACTGGATAGTCCGGATATAAAATTAAATTCAAATGTTATGTTCACCAGTAAGGAGTTTATCTGCATTTAACTCTTTTCCCCCAACCGACCTCCAGATAATGTCCACTTCCCATGTGCATGTCCTTTATTTCAATTTCAGTTTGTGTCTTTAATACATGAGATGTGCATTTTCATCAGCATATTCATTTTCAGTTTGGGATTTTGGAGGTTTTTTGGTTTTTTTTTGGTTTCTTTTAGTTTTTGGTCAGAGACTTGCATAACACATTGGCAGCAGCTGTGTGATGCACAGTTTGTAAAATATCAGTTCATGAGTAATTTGCAGAGTGGTCCTGGGAAGCACCCAGATTTTTCTAACTCTGTTTCTAACTATCTCTAATGTTGAGCAACATTTTTCTTAACAGTCTGTATTGTGGGATTGCTAATGCTAGTGCCAGAAGCAAAACACTCTTAAAGTTCTGATGGAAGGACACGGTTGTAGGTAAATCTGAAACACTAGAGACCCAATCATTATCTCTGTATATTGTTGTCTGCCTGCTGTCTGTGTGCATGTGTGCTCGTGAAGTGGCAGCTGTGTAAGGAGCAGGGAAAGATAAGGTAGACTTCTTGGCATTTCTCATTTGTGGCACAATGGAATGTTGTTAATTAGTGTCTGTGTCTGTGGTTGTGTCTGTGATTGTGTACTTTTATGGGCAAGCTTGATAAACAGCAAGGACTGACAGGGCTTTTAACTCGGGTGCGTGATCAATTGCAGGAAAACATGAGTTTAGGGAAATAATAGATGTTAACTTGAGACATGGTTGATTGTTTCTAAAGTAGTGGGGATGAAGAAACAAATGCAGAAAACTGAGAATTCTGCATTGCCATTCAGTCTTTCAGATTCCTCTTGCTGGATCCAACACATTCCTCAAACCAGTAGCTACAGATGGATCAGAAGTTGCAGTTCTTGTTGCTAGCTATTGGAAGATGCAAGCATCTTGAAAATGAGCAGTTTTGTTGTAAGAAATCAGCACATCATGTAGACAAAAGTGTGAAAAGGCAGTGGTAGAAACCCTGTTACTGGAAGCACACTGCAGTACAACCACTAGTCTAAGCTGAGTTAACTAGAGGGAAATGTTAATGCTCTGTGAAAATCTGCTGAGTAATCTGTGCCAAGTGAGGTAGCTCTGAGAGAGCAAAAGCACAAATGGCTTCAGTCACTGATGCACAATGTAAAGCCCAGCCTTTCTGGAATGTTTAAGTACTTGTCTAGGCAAAGCTAGTGGAATTAATCAAGTAGAGTAAGAAGTGTTGGAAGTCTGTTTCTGTGCTCAACATCCCTCAGCTTTTGAACAGCCCACAATCTCAGTGCACCTCTGACGTCCCCTCATCTCCGATTTGCCTTAAACAAAACATTGCTGAGCTGGAACTCTTAATCTGTCCAAGGGCTCCTGCATTGTCCTCTTCCAGCAGCTGTGTTGCTTTCACATTGAATGAGTAATCTGGGTGTTCCCTTCAGCTCACAATTATTCCCTTCTCTTCCCATCTAACCTATCCAAATCCTGCTAATTCTGTCTGCATGACAGCTTTTCCTGTCTGTTCATGCTGCTGAGCTTTCAGCCAAGCTGTCAGTGATTTTGCATCTTGGTTACTCCAACATCGTTTCTTTGGCTTTTGGCAGCTGTCATGTGGCCTGGTTTGTATCTCTTCAGAATATTGCCATTAAAGACTTTTGTAGCCTCGCATTTGACAGGGAATCAACCCACATTTGACTCCACCTGTGTCATCTCAGGCATAAGCTGCATGTCCTGGACCCGAGTATCTGTATTGCTTATTCATTTTCCTCTTCTGAAACCCTTTCTAAAATGCTGGGTTTTTTCACGCCTACAAAAACTTGACTGTGATTAGTCTACTTACATGGGAAAACTACTCCTCGTTGTTTCTTGCTGTTACTCTGCCTGCCCTGTCTGTATTCATCTATTGTGCTTTGTGTATCCTTAACTCTTTTTATACCTGAGTTATTATTGCCTCTTTGAAGCAGGTATTCACTTGTTCTCGTTTATCTTGCTTTCTGGGACCTCCTGAGGGACTAAGTCCGGTAGGATGTAGAAAGTTGCATATCTTTACCGCTTACTTTGCTGAATCAATATTGCTTTATTCCTGAAAAACAGGCACTTCTTTCTGTCCCTTGTGCTTAATTCCTGTGTGTCCAGAGATGGTTCTAAAGCTATGTGACACTTGATAAGGTCTGGTCACAATTGGAGAGAGCTCTGTGGCAAGAGCAGAGTGTCAACTCTGTAGGACCCACTTAGGCTTAACTTTCCTTTCCCAAAACATGTCTGCTGGGATTTTTGTGTGTTGCATCAGTTTTCATTACATCCTGAGTAATGATTCTTAGGATTCTTAGTCGGGTTTGCCATTGTCCTCACCAGTAAAATATGAGGCATCATAAATAGCATTAATCTTTCTTGTTTCTGTGTCCCAGTTGTTCTATTTCAAATTCTTTGCTTTAGTGTAGTTCTGTCAGAAGTGCTGTATTTGCCAAAATTAGAAAAAAATTCATTCTTAGGAATAACTCACATTGTGACTAATAAATTCAAATTGCTGATATATTTTCTTATTTGGAAGTCCTTGTCAGCATGGTCCAGTTGGATAGCATGTGGGAGGACTCCACCCTGTTCATGTGGATGGGACCTGCCCTTATTGCTGTCCTTGCAGAGGGAGCTAAATGCAACTACCTGCACTGGGCCTGAGGTTTAGACCCCAACATGAAAGAATGGCTTAGGCATGGAGGCAAACCACTTCCTGCTCTTGAGCAGGGCCTGGCACTTACAGCCTGATCAGAATTACATGTGAACTTGGATCCCACCTCTGTGTTACCTGAGGTCCTACTGACATAAGAAAATTCATTGTTTTGTTAGTCTTGTATTACTGATGACAAAAAAAACCCCACCAGTGTGCGTCCACTAATAGAAAGATGAAACTTAAGTCAAGAACATTTGTGTAGAAAACCATTAAATCTAGGTAGGCATGAATAGTTGTTTCAGTATTAGCAGCATTTTGCTGTTGTAATGTATTACTATGAGCAGCACTTTTAATCCCTTATCCAAATAGGATTCAGGCGCTGCAGGTTGTGTATTAGAGGAACATGGGATCCAATACTCTTGGCAGGTTGTTTCTTTTTAGTAAAGACATTCTTCCAGCTCATCTTTCGATACACATTCCTTGGGCACAGTAAGTGCAGAGCAGAATCTGCAGGCTGGAATTCCTTGAACATGCTAATAGGAGTAAGGTTTTAAGGAAGAGTTTGGAGTGTAATAGGAGTATGGGAATGCGGAAGCTATCAAATAGGGCAGTAAAACATGGCCTAACAAATGCACTCAGAGCAGAGTGAAGGAAAGGGAAGGATATTGCATTTTTGTAAACTTGCCCAAAATATTCTGTAGGCTTGGTGTACTTTGAGATATTGAGGGTTCTTTTCTTTTTAATATGAACTGCTGATTTCGTTCTAGAGCTCTGAAGCAGTTTTATCTTGCAGTTACAAATAGCATATAAAATCATTTGCATGGTAAGCTTGTATAAACAAAAAGAGAGGTAGTCTAAGTTACAGGCTTAAGTATATGAGCCTGAAATTCCAGAGGCTTTCTTTAACCAGCTCCTATGTTGGATGTTTATTATTGTTTTTGTATCTGTTTTGTCATGGAATGTGCATGATGGGAATTACTTAACACATTGTGTTGGGGTTCACATTACATTACATTGATCAGTACTACCTTGCCCTGTAGAAACCTTTGGAGAAAAATAATCAAATTTGATGAAAGATTGATGGGACGACACCTGAAATTCCTTGCTGATAAAAACACGATGTATGTTTGTTTGGTTTTTAAAAAGATGACTAGAGACTTAACCAGATTGTGATCTGTGAAGCTGAGCTACACCTACTCCTTCATAAGTCTGTTCTTCAGTACAGAAAACACATGCAACTGAAATTTATTTGTGTAGGGACAGTGTGAGGCTTCTGCTGTAAACCACATATAAAGGTGTAAGCAGCACTAGGAAGCTGGTAATTTTTTTTAAACAGTACTTATTAGTGAGGCAGATGAGGCAGAAGCGTGTTAATACGTCAACTGCCTTGATCATTTGTAGCTTCTGGGGGATCTCTTGAGTCTATGCTTTCACTTTTGTGATATTAAGATCCTTTTAATCATAAGTATTAAACTTTATTGAGTGATGTGTTAGGGAGGATTCTGCATCTTGTAGCTATGTTTAATTAGGAAAGGATAACTAAGTGAAGGGTGGAGATTACAGAGTGGGAAATGTGTACTGATCGATCTCTGCTTACACATTTCAGTTACTCAGGTTCACGTGAAAGCAGAGGCAGTTGACAAAGCCATCTGCTAATCTAGTCCTCTACATTTCTATTTTCCACCTCTGTGCCACCAGTTGCAACATTTGGAGGTTTTCTTTCTCTTTGGCTATGCAAGTAAAATAAAAGGTTTTCGTTGCATTCTGTCAGAGTGCATCTGTGCTTGTCTTCTAAAGCTTTGAAACACATTTCACGGGATCTTAGCAATTGCCTGAGAGGTCACTGAAGCCAACAGAAGTAATCAAAAATTAGATTCTTCATTCTGCTTGGTGGAAAGAGTGTCTAGATGGGGTTCACCAAGCAAAAGAAGAGAACGATGGTCTGAAAGGGTGTAAACTACTATCATTAGGGAATGACAGAAATCCACAAACAAATGTAAATTAATGTGGACAAGATCTAAAACTAGTGTGTTCGATTGTTTTTAATTAGTTCATAGAAAGGACAGCGGTGAAGGATAATAGATGGGTCTAAAAGACACCTTAGATGCCAGTATTAAGTTAGAGAGAAAAGAAATACAAGCTGAAATTGGAACTGTAGTGAAAAATATTAAGGCAAAATCAGAAAGTCGAAGGTACAGAATAAGATGCAACTAAAAGAAAATAGCAAGCATATAGTTTTCTCTGTGAAAGTCCACTCAGTCAGGCCACTTGTGCCTTTTTAATGTAATCAGCCTGAGCCATAAGGACCTACAATGAGGATATTTCAAAATAAAGAAAAGGAAAGAGCCTGACACACTAGAAATTTGAAACTAGACTTAGGAAGAGTCAGGCTTTGCTGTTGTGGTAACTGGTGCATGCCCATGGTACAAAAAAGCATTTCTAGAATATTATAACATAAAAAATTGAAAAGCTTATGAGAATTTAATGGCTTCATTTTTCTAATGCATGCTACTCATGAAACTTGCAAGTGATGTTCTCCTGCACCTTGGGGGATATAATGTAATGCAGCAAAAAATTCTTGGTAATGCCACTTGGAGCTAAGCTTTCATTTGCGGCACAAATGGGATCTGTGGCAACAGTCCCTTGGGAATGAGCTGCAGCAACATCACCTCAGTGAAATATGAACTGAATGCCACTGTGGTCCCATCGGCTTGTCAAAAACATAACCTCCACCTTACTGCGTTATCATTCAGCAATATGTGATTCAGCTTTGGTAATGCTAATTTGGATTTATTTGTGGTTCCAGTACCTGAGAAACTTCTGGGGGAATGAAAGGGCAGGAGCACAACAAAACAAGAAATTTGGAGATTTTTTTGCACAGAGAAAAACACTGGTAATTTCATAGTCTTGTGGTTTTTCTTACCTAATAAATGTTCCAAGATGCTTCTCCCTAGAAAACGGTGTCTGTATTTCTGGGATTGCTTCTGAGACCAAACTCTGATAGACTAGATCTGGTGTCCTAGATAAGGTCCGCTGTAACTGTTGATATTCTTTTATATCTCGCAAATACAAGGAATCCTTTTCTCTTTCATAATGACCCAGAAATCTAGTGCCTTGCCTGTGTGTAGCAAGAAATTATCTTTCTTGTAGGCAATTCACAAAAGCATTTTGAGAAATAAGCACAGGTAAACTGCAGACCCTTCTCCATGAATTTTAAACAAAAGTGCTGCTTCATGATAGGTAGCCAGTGGTCTTAATTCAGGTATATCTTTCCTTGTGCTCCACTGTCCTTCCTAAAGAAAAAAAACCAAAATGTTTCATCATCATGGCTAGGCTTCGCG
>VZRE01000158.1:197261-211696 GCA_013396775.1 Cephalopterus ornatus | reverse complement strand
AATGAACAAACCCCAAGTTTTATTACAGTAATTATTATTGGACTCCTGAGTAAGAGAAAAGTTTTATTCCCCCTTCTGCATATCGGAACTAAGGTCTTCACTTTTCTGAGAATCCAGAATGTAAAATGTTCTGAAAACTCCAAACTACATTTTAAAATATTTTTTTAAAACATGTCATTACTATTTTTAATCTATTACTACCACAGTTATTAGCTAGGGAAATATTCACCAAATGAAACTGTTTTCAGTCAGGAATCTTAGTGTCGGCACATTGGAAGGACTGGTGACCCACCAAAAGATCAGCACAAACTCACAGTGGCTTACAGAAACAGAAGGACAAATTTGCCTTGTTGAACTGAACTCAGAGAAAAGTTTTTCTCATATTAGACTACTGGCATAAATTAAATAAAAATCTCAATTTAATCTACAGCAATGATTGTGAAACATTCTTTTACTACGGTGTGGCAAAATGCAGTAGAGTTACAAAGGGAAATACAATGGGACATAGAAAATGGTATAAATAAGCAACAAAGGCTACAATTATTTAAATTTTTTAAAGCAATTTGAACCAAAGAATGGTAACTGGAAACAGCTGTGAGATTCACTTCAGAAGTCTTAATTCAGACTAAAGAATTTATGAAGTCACACCCGCAAAGACATTGAGATGAATGTTGTTCAGCTGCCCCATTAGGGCATGTACAAACCCTGAGAATCGCTCAAGTTTGCATGACAATACCAGTTTGTCTAAATCATCCCAGCTTGCTTCTGAGGGTCGAATTAGCCAAGGGGGAGATTATGTTTCTGCAAACTAACTTGCTGTTTAGTATAGTTTGGTATAGTTTGGCCACTTCACTGGTACCATGATTTAAAGCACTCAGCTATTAAAATAGTAACCAATGTCAATAGCAATTATTTTAGCAATAATTTACTAAGATCAAACAATGGAAATCTTGTTGAGGTTACACTACCTGTCTGCCTACTTCCTGTGTTCCTGGTGGATTTACAGTCATGAAGTGTATCATGCATTCTAATAGAGTAAAAAGGTTGCACTTTGTGCTTTATTTCTTTCACAGGTCTTATGTAGGTTCTCAGGTTTATTTCAGTTCTTTTTTATTCCTTTTTTTTTTTTACTCCTATCTATTTTTTTAAAATATATATCTCAGTGCCAATAAATAAGCTGTTAATCCAAGCTTTTATGTAAAAGTTAAAATTCTAGTCTTTATGGTTATGAGGCAAAACTTGAAAACGTGATTTGAGCACAATTGCAACAGCTCAAAGCCAGGTGCAAAGGAAAAAGCACAGCTTTTATTATTATGTGTGAAAAAAAATCTAATTGAGTTATCTGTCTTATTTATATTTCAATGAGGCAATGTGTCAAATAGCTATCTACAAATACACACAGCATAGTAATTCATTTTTGCAGGTGTTTACTGAGTCCCTTGTGCTTCTTAAACAGATCCAAATTTGTAAAGTTCAGCAAGTTTCCAAACATTAATTTAATCAAATTATTCACAGTTTTATCTTTCACATCATACAAAATGAAAACTTGTTTGTGTTTGTTCTACAGAAATACAGTTTCTAAGAAGTAAAAAAAACCAAACCAAACAAAACAAAACAAAAAAACAATAATGAAAAACACCAGGGTTTGGTTTGTCCTTTCATCAGTTTATTTTCTACTTATTTTGTGCTTCCAGTGGTCAGCAGAAACAGAATGATTTGTCCTACAGTGGTAAATCAGTCTGCGTCTATTACTGCTCTCACTGTATTATTCTTTTAATGTAGAACTAAGACTTTAAATCCAACTCCCAGCACACTGGGATGCCAGCAGCACAAAGTGGAAGAAATACCAAGTTTTCTTGTGTGATTGGGAGTTTCCAACTGAATCCATATGTCAGATATATAAACTGGGACACTTGCTCAGACTTCAAAATCTTGCAGTGCTATTAGTTTTCTCAATGTAAGTTAGTTACATCTGACTGAATAATGTCAGCTATCCTTATTTTGCTTTCAGTAGAAATCTAATTACCTGGTGATCTTAATTCAGAATTTCTAGCATACTCGGAAAATTCCATTAAAGTTCTGATGTTAGAAGAAATTTTTATTTTGCTCACAGTGGAAAATAGCCAAAATGCCTGCAGTACCTACATCCACCACTCATATTTATTGTAACCAAGGATGAAAGGGCTTTCATCTTACATTATTCTCCTTTTATTTCCCAATTAATAAAAAACTCCTTAAATTAAAAAAAAAAATAAATTGTGGTGGTGGTGTTCTTATTTTCCAGTGGCTCTGTATATCTCTGTCTAGTTCTGCCAGCGACGACAAACTGACTTAGGAGGGTCTGACTGTCTCTGAAACAACCAATTAAGTCACCCCTGTGCTGTTTAATAAAGACAAAATCAATTTCAGAATAGCTTTTGAGAACAAATGCTGAAACACCATGTCTGCTCTAGCAATAGACTTTCAAGTGTTGAGCTGCGGAGAGTGATCTGTGGTAAGAAAAGTTTTTATCAAGAAACTGCTATTTCTATTGTAGTACCCAAACATATCCAAATGTTCTTGTTATTGTATAAACATAGATATTTGGCAGTTCTTATCCCAGAGAGCTTTAATCTTTTGTCAGGCACAAAACTTTGATCATTGGCCACTTTCTGTAACTTTATCTCTTCTTCTTCTGAAAAATACGCCTAAAAATTTAAGAAAAATAAATATGCATTATGAAACTGAAGACAAGTGAGTGAGAAGCTTCTATGTTCAATATTTTTGGTTTAAAAGTTTAAAGTATTGTCCATTATGGGTTTTAAGTAAAATCTATAAGTCTTTCTCTTGATTGCCTAGAGAGAATGCTACAAAATGAATCAAAAAAAAAAAAGAGAAGAAAATTATGTTATCCAAGGAGAAAGGTTTGATTTTGCTTAAAACTAAGGAATAGTTTACAATCATAAACTGCAACATAATTTCAAAATCTTTTTTCAAAGTTCTTCCTAATTTAAAAAAAAAAAATTCAAACAATATTAGTATACCTGACCTTTTTTTTTTCAGAAATCATTAAATTTAATTGGTTACTTTCCAGAGCTCTACTTAGCTCTACTGATTTCAGTTACAAGAATCTGTCTCATTTAAGAGATGATATTAAATTTCACTCAGAAATCAGCATTTTTCAGTGTGAATAACCATATCACAGATCTGATGACTGCTTAGTAAGAAATTGTCTGAAAATGTAAGTGCTTGTGATTGATCCAATGGATCCATGACACTTAACTTTCTTTAGAGTTTAACATCCTTTGTCAGTGTAGTAGTTTTGATTTTAGACCTTCCTTGGTAATCAGGTTGTAACCGAAAAAGTAGTCATCTTCCCAATATTCCATGTGATTTTTTACGTAAACCAGAGTATAAATAAGAAGGGAGAGAAGCCTCTTCATCTCTTTCCTTTCCAGTTCATCCAGGAGCAAAGTTCTCTATTATCGACTCTGTTCATGTAGAGGAGTAAGGCCCAGTGAGGCCTTGTGGACCTTAGAAAGCGGAGAGTGCCAGCAGTCACTTGGTGCAATTCTACTATCTTGAAAAAAGTAGTAAGATTTTCTTTTGTTAGTTCTTTATTGTTTACTCCTAAATTTTGATTGTGTATATCTATTTTAATCTTTTTTTCCTCTCCCTTTTCCCTTCAGGGCAGAGGGAAGTATTCGAGGTCCCTTCTTCTGTGTGCATAGTATTCTAATTGTATATAAGTGTAAATACATGTGTATATTTTTGTACAGATTTAGTCTAATCATTTCAGTGTTTCAGTAGCTTTTCCCTTCTCCCTTTCCCTTGTGTTCATAGAGAGAGCGAGAAGAGGAGAAGCTGCAAACTATAAAGTTTAAACATTCGACAAGAAAATCAAATCCAAACCGTTACAGTCAGCTTCTCCATACAACTATAAATCACTAAATAGAAAATTTATGTGATTTATCAGTACACATTACTTAACTTTGTTATTCAAAACTGACATCAGCTGACATACAAGTGAAAAAATGCTTGTTATACTTTGTCATTTGTTCTCCTCTTGAAATTACTTAAGTCCACTATAAAAATAAATATATCAAGCAATGAGAAGTTTCCATATGCCAGGGGGAAATGAATACAGTAGTATAAGGATCTCATTGTTCAAAAGATTTTAGTTTCAATAAGTAAATCTCACAATTCCTAAATATGTATGTTTTCCTTCTACTCAACCATCCAACCTTTAGCTGATATTTGTGCAGACCAAATAATAGAGATTGCAAGCATATTTTTTTTTACACTCCTGATAACTTTTTAGCAAACTATATCCCAAAATCTTCTTTTGTCTCTCTTCACCCACTTGGATTTTTCTTGACTCAACAGCGTCAAGATATTTTAAATATATCTATATTCTATAGATATACTAGATGTTTTTAATCTATATTGAGATATTCTATGGCTCATACCTTTCAAATATATCTCTATCATCATTTGATGACACTCAAATCTTCCTTTTAAAAAGATTCTTATTGAAACAGCAAGGCTGCTGAAAACAAAACTTTTCTGTTTCAGTTTTGGCATCCCGCTATAGCTTCTATTTCTTCTGGTTTCTCTTCTGCTATTATTTTAGATCACATCTTTTGAGTCTCAGCTGAAGATTCTTACTGACCTGAATTTTCAAACCCTGAGCTAAGCTATGCATTGTCTGACTGTGTCCCCTGTTAATTTTACAGCAGAGTGAAGGTGCTCATGATGTGTCTTGCTGTGAATGAGTGCCAGGGTCTTTGAGAGGGGACAAAATAACTCAGCACTTAATATATCTGCCCCCTCGAGACTCTCTGTAGGTGGTCAGCCATTCCAAATTACCTTTGTGGTCTGATTCTTCCTGCTCGTATTGTACTGCAGTGTACAGTGCTTCAAACTAAGTACTCAGTCTTTGAGAATGCCGAACAACCCCACAGGGTTATTAAATACAGATCTTCATGTCATAAGGGATCGCTTTGGTCATTTAGTCTGGCCTGACACATCTACAGATTGTTTCCTAGAAAGCTCATTAAATGCTCTTGAAAAAATCATAACCTAATGTTCAAAAAAAATATGCAGCAAATTGCAATAACGTCTGGTAATATGAACTGTTGGCTTTTTTTTGCCTTTTTTTTTTCCTTCCATATTGTCCTTCTTGCCTGGTTATTTGGCATTCTTACCTTTGTTTCATGAAATCTTTAGCCAGGGCTACGGTTCTATTTATATAAAAATCCCTTTCCATTTACTGTGACATTTTTGAAATTAGAATCCAGACTCTGAAATGAAGGTCCTGTCTCACGTCGCTTTTCTTGATTCTTAGGTTGTCCTTTATTTAGCAGCAGTCCAGAACATGCTTAGAATTACTTCACAGAAAAATTAGGGTTAGTGGAGTTCTGGCAAAACCTGACCACAGCTAGATTTCCATTTCACAGCTCTGCCTTTCAGGTATAACTTCATACATCACTTGTGTGACATAGTGTACGTAAGTGATATATAGACTCAATAAACAGATTTGATACTCCAACATAAACCTTACTGTGTACTTGACTAACAGGGCTATAGTAAAGCCTTCACACTTCTTTCAGGATCTACACTTCTAAAGAAAGACATATGTAAGTTTTAGTTCCAGGGACTTTGTAGACCACTTTTTTGTTCACACACTTCTAAACAAAGCTTTTCAAATTATTTGCTTTCATGTAAAAACTGTGAGTTCAACCTAAGAAAAAGTAAAATAACTCTGATGTGTCAGAAATATCAAGGAGCATTAAAAAAATGCACTTTCTATGTTCTTTTGATAGTTTACAACATTAATAACAGATAGTATATGTGAATTATTTTTTCCTTTTCTATTGACTTGTGCATTCAATGTTAGAAAAAAGTGGAAATTAATGTAAAAAATCTAAAGCAATCTGAACTACTTGCTGTTTACACTTTGAATTTTTTGCAAAGTATTCCCTTTTAATGTCGTCTTTGTTTTATATTTTTTCTTTTAATTCTGAATTCAATCTTTTTCAACAATGAATATTCTTATAGAAGTTGTTAGCTGCCTTAATGGACAAGTGACTCATTCAGTTCTTGAGGAATACTGCATCCTACATGTTAAACTTCCTGGAAGCACACTCTCCATTTCCATCCTGATGATTGATTCTCAGTGATTGTACATTTCCATTGTCAATATACAATATATTATCTATATTAATCCTGACATTTTCATCACAAGCAGCGGTCATAATTATTAATCTATAATTACATTTTCTAATTCTTCTTTTTTTGTTTCTTAGTTCTTTTTTCACTTCTTTTGTGAAATACAGTCTAAAGTAAATTCTGCAATGATTCAGGGCCATCAATGAGTTAAAAAAATAAACCAGAGAAATCCCATGTAGAAGTTCTGACCTTGTTATATTTTTTTACTTGATTAACTTATGTGGAGATTATTTCTTCTTTAATTTAGAGACTGTTTAAGCTTCTTGGTTCTGAAGAAGAAGTGATGATAAAAAGCAAAATTTTTGAATGAAAAGTTTCATAGGAAAGAAAATACTTTAAATAAAGAGGTGTCATCATCAGAAGAAAGTAAAAATACAACAACAACAGGAAAAAAACAAATCAAAATAGAAAATCCAAACATAAAGCAAAATAAGGTGGACCATGGAAATGTAACACAACTAATGCTTTATTTTTGAGCATGCAACTGATGAAAGCTGGCTGGTGTAAGATATGTGTGAAATACCATAACTTCTCCAGTTGGTAAGATATCAATGCTTTCTTACTAAGACATCTTCTGAATGTCCTACTTTCTGAAGCTCAGCTCCAACAGCATATAACAGGCTGCAGAGACTTCCAGAAAGTTCCACAGGTAAGTGATGGGCAAGAAACAGAATGGTAAGACAAAAACATTTATGCTATTTTTTTATTTATTTCATTATGGTGAGCTTTGTTTGTTTGTATGTTTTTGTTTTTGTAATCCACTTCTTCACTTTAATACAGTGTGATCATCATAATACATACAAAAATCACATGGGATTGTTTCTGCTTATTTCATTGGGGCTTGGATTAATCCCATACTTCTAGGTAGATGAAATGACAACTTAGCTCCTGCAGCTAAGAGGATTTGAAATCCCTCATATGTGTAAGAAATCCAAGTGAAGAATTCTTTCAACTATCTTGAAGTTTGTCTTTTTGTTATCTAAGTTATAATGCAGGCATACCAATGTAACAAACTTTTTCTACAAGTCTGTTCATGGAAGTGTATCAGACTAGATTTTTCAGAAACAATTTAGGGGAATTAAGGACCCAAATCCAAGAGAAATTGAAGTCCAGATGCAATTGATCTGTTGTCTAGTTTAGGCTTCTTCTCAAAATCTTTCACTTAAGATTCCTTGCCTACCTATTTTATTAAGATTGAATTCTGCAGTTCTTACTCAGTGAAAACCTCCATTGCTGCTAAACTGTCAAGGCATCATGAAAAACAGTTCACTGAAACTGTAATAGAGAAATCTGAGCATCTAGTACTATTCTCTCATCACTAAGTTAATTATAGTAAAATCAAGTGGGGGAAAGAAAAAAGACAAAGGAATGTTAACCATTTGTCTGACATAAATATGTTTTTCAATATTTGAATTATAATTCTGTATTTTACTCTAGTGTTTGAGAATGTAGGATCAAGTCTCAATGTGTGGTGGATTCCTAGACATTTCTGCACCTGGCTTCTTGGCACTATGACAAAAAATGACAGGGCAAATCATAAAGCCCAAATATGAGACCCATAAAGTAGAAGACCCAATAAATTTGATAATACTCAGACTTCAAGTGAAGGTGATGAAGGAAAACCTGAGTGCAGAATTTTGTCTGAGCAATACTGCTTAAAGTTCTGCCACAAATGTAAATTGCACATAAATATGTGAACCTAAATGCTTATGTCATGCTGAGTGTGTTCTGCTGCTGTTACCACCTGTAATATACAATAAGAGCTGTCTACAGGTAGCTGTGTCTTGTTTGTTAGTATTTACTCCCACCTTGGTGAAAAAACGAGGCATTTTCCGCAATACTTTTGATCTTCAGAGACTGCTCAAGGGAAGCACAAGTCTTGCTTTGTCATATTTTCTGGTTTAATTGTTAATTTTTCCACACATTCTTTACAGGATCACTGTTTTAAGTCTGGAGTTTCAGGATAGCCTGTCTCTCTTTACGCAAGATGTGTTTTTTCTGCCACTTTTTTCTAAGATCATGCAATGTTTATCCTTTATTTAGCACCTGTATTTTTTCTCCTGCAGGAACAATCATGTCATATCTGTGGCCTGAGCTTCTTAAAGAGTAATATGACTTGAAACAAAAGAATTTAGAAGAAAAGTAGATATGAAAAGTAAACAGTCTATGTTCAGGCCTGCCTTTCTTCAGAGTGTGCTGTCCTTTAGAACAAGGTAATACCCAATCCAGTCAAAATCTACCAGAAATTCTTTCTTTATGAAGTGTAGCATCTTTATGTTTTGTTGTTTCGCTACTTGATAGTCATATAATTACTCCCCATTAAGCTGAGAAAATGCCTTCAAAAACCAAAATCTTGCAACACCATAATCTTCACTTTCTTCTGACAGCACAAGAAATTGAGCGAACATTGAAGAAGTTAAGAATGTGGCTAATTCATGACGTATAGAACAAATTGGCTAAACAAAAGAGTTTATGTTAATTTTTCATAACCACAGTAGCTACATTTCAAGGCTGGAGTTTGCTGGGGCTTTTTTAACCAAATACCCATTGATGACATTAGAGACACATACCCTCCTAAAAGTAAACCAGCTCATGCTCTTCGATATCCCTCCAGAACGCAAACCAGAGCACAGTGAGTATCTATGACTGAGAGATCCCCTTCAAACTCACATTTCTGTGATTATGAGATGATCCAGGTAGACACTGGGAAATTTGACAGCAGTAATGTGTTATTTCATGAATGCAAGGGGAAACTCCCTGCATGCTGGATGCTGTTGCAGAAAGGTAGAGAAGCTCGGAAAGCACTGAGAAATGAGATCCAAGAGAATGTAGATGCCAGGATTTATACTTTATTGCTATTGTTTTCCAATACAAGGAAACCAAGGAGATTTTTTCGTAATATAGTCCTCATCTCAGTTCACTATCACTATTGTCAGAATGTACCTCAAGTGGCTGAAAGTTTCTGAAAGTCTCTCAATTTGCAAATCCATCCGAAAATTCTAAAGAGAGATTTAACCACCCTTAAAAAGAAAAAAATAAGTTTACGAAGCAGGGGAGGGGAGTTGTTGTGTATGCATGTCCTTGTGTGCATTCAGTCAATTTAATGCCCTTTAAAATGAAAAATAAGTGAATGTTCTTAATAAATGATAACATGAGATACGTGTTTTTTGTATGACCATATTAGGATAAATATCATGACAGACTGTGAGAAAGTGAAAAAAATCAAGTTAGAAAAATGTAGGGTTAAAAAGAATTGTAGAAGAAAGTGAGAAAGTACACTTTACATATACCCTCACCATTGAGTAAAATGCAAAACATACAATTGCACAAAAGCTAATTTTAATAAATTAAATGCTGGAAATAGATCAGCTTTCATGAGGTGAGAAGTCCTGTTTTAGCAACCAGGCTACTTCTGTCATAGATCAACAGATCAAAGTTTGATATGAATATTATTCTGTAATTGTCTATAACTGTTAGTCTCTTTTAAATCCTCTTTTGCTATACTGAGACAAATACTCTTGTGTTCATGTTAAAATATAACATTAACAATTATTGAGGCATTAAGAAGGGAAAGATTTAATGCTGGCAGAAAGGCTGGATATTGGAAACTAGTGTAATCTTTTCACACTGTAGGAAATGTAACATTCATATAAGCCAATTCAAACTAAAGGAATGGTCCATAAAAGAGATCAAAAAGAGTAGTGGGATTAACTGAGACATTGAGACATAGAATGAAATTAAAATGAGAGGGAAATAGCAAAGCTGTGCAATAGCAAATCCTATACAACCCCTGTGCATAGCTGCCAGAAGTACTTGAAACAGCACGACAGCAGACAAAAGGACCAGTACCTGAATTATATAAAATTTAAAAGGAAGGAAACAAACGTTACGCTGGGAAATAATTTATTATTTTAAGTACTGGAAAGTATTTACAAGTTTCATTTTTTTCTGTATAATCTTTTGAAAAAAATGACTTATTAGGCTAGCCATTCTTCATTGTTTCTTTTGTCCTGTCACTATTTACTGCCTCTTTATAGGTTTTCTGTTTTCATGTCTCATAGCTTTTAAGGTGCTCCCCCTTTCCCAAACAGTGATCAAGACTAAAATTTTGGCCTTCACCTCTGAGGAAATCCCACAGGATGATCTGTGTCCAGACTGCATTAGCCTTTGGGTACTGAATATCTTTCTAAAAGAGATACCTAGTAGTTGTAGTACTTTGTTACCTATGCATTTCTGAAGGTTTTGTTTTAAGGACTACTTTGGCATTTGTTTTTGGAAAATAATAATAATAGTAAAAAAATCAAGGATAAATTTTTGTCCCTTGGGCAAAGCAGTAGGTAGAGCATTAATATTACAACTATAAAAAGTAGTGGCAGTTTTTTCGCTGATTTCAGAGGCTCTGGGGCTGTAGTTTTTGAGGTTACTGACTGAAAATAGGCATGATATATGTCCTTAGGAATGTATGACTGAGGAAGATTAAATCTCATTGTCCAATAACTCATTGGTGACTACTAATCTTCTTCCTTACTTAATTTTTAAGATCATTCATAATACACAGCTTAGAGAAACACATTTACTTGGTCCCAGGAGATGTGGACAAGTATTCATACAAACATACGTTCTTATTTATGCACTGACACTGCAGTCAGAAACACTTTATACAGAAATGCAAACTACATTGTCTATACAACACTTTGTTAGCATAATGCCAGCTACGTTGTCATCATAAAATTTACTCATAAAATTTATAGTATATGAAAGCTCAGTATCTGAAAAACATTCTTGATCAAGGCTTATATAGAATGCCAAGAAGCTCAGTTCATCCTAATGCAGTCCAGGTACCACCTCAGTTGTTCCAAGGACATAGACATGAAGTGGAACTAGAAAAATGGACTTAGGTGGAAGGGTACTTTAATATTATTGGCATGCAAGTGAGCACAAAAACATTCTAGTTCTCCTTAGAATTTTTATGATCTCTATTTCCATTGCAGATAGGGAAGCTGTCAGTACTATTCCAGTAAAAATTTCAGTATTTTATGAAAATTTAAACTAGCAAAAGTTAAAATTTCAGAATAAAAGTATAAAAAAATCAACCAAACAAAAAAACCCAAACAAACAAAAAAACCCACACACACAAAAAAACCCACACACACAAAAAAACCCAAAACCAAAAAACACTCTACAAGTCTGCAGAATCCCTTAAAGAATAGCAATATAGAGTATATTTACAGTCAAATACCTTTTTAAAATTGGATGGAGAAGTCCATCTTTCCTGTGTTCCATATGAGTTATTCAAACCAATGGGGTATACTGTTTGACTAAGTGAGTAACTGCTAAGTCTGTTTCAACTCTATGTGCCAGAAATCTGCATTGGAGAACCAATCAATAATCTTTTCTTTCATCTTTTTCAGAGATAATTCTAGAATTGAGTGGGGCAGTCTGGAGTTATTATGAGCAAGCTCAGTGGCAAAAATATATTACCTATAAAATTTTGCCAACAGATAACAGGTGTCTAAAAATGTGTCCATTTACAAGGCTAATAAGAAAACCAGGATGAAATTTTATTTTATTTAATATTCAATATAAACATGAATTTATCTATTAGTGAAATTGTATTTCTGTCTATTTTGTGAGTAATGTCTTAAAAGTGTAATTTAATGTATAAACATACATGCAAAACCATGGAGTGTTGTTTCATAACGCCTTTCACTTTTTATTAGGAATTGACCATAAATAATAATTTTTTAAAAAAAGAAAACTCCCCTCTCCAAAGCAGAGTTTGAACAGACATCACTCATTGATGTCATTTAACTGTTACTTTTTATTGTAATTAATGCCTGCGTATAGTTTGAGAGAGTTGCACATGCACTAGGCTGAGCTAAGCACGTTATACTGCTTTGTTCTGCTTGTCCAAAGATTGTGTTTTAGACTAGCAACACAGAGACAAAAAAGACAGCAATGAAAGAATGGGAAGCTATATGGTACTCTACAAATATTAGTTCTGATCAAAGTTCATTAATATTTTTTTCAGTGTGGAATACATTGTTATACATGGTTATATATATATTTTTCATCTTTTAAAACTGCCCTGGTTTTAAAGGGCAATCCAGTTAAGCTGAGAAGAAATCAGTCACGCAAAGAAGCAAAGAGCTATAGGAGATAAGGATGAAGCAACTTATACAATATTCAACAGGAAGGAACTACAAGAGATCAATTTTTCCATCTCATTGCAAAAGTAATTGCTAACAAATGTTTGAGCAACCTGTGCCTTAAAAAATCATCCAAGAACAGAAATTCTGGAACATTACTTGACAATCATTTTTCAAGGGTTAAATATCTTCATAGTAAGAAGCAATTTTTCTAGTATCTGGCCAAATTGCTCCTTATCGATGTATGGTACACTTTTCACTACCATTTTCAGTACCATTTTTCATACTTGCAGAAAGCCATTGATTTTTTTTGACTCTCCTCTTCCAGATTACAAAAAAAACATAAATTGTGTATTTCTTGCTCATTTCTTTTTAACCTTTTGGACAGGCACACATGTATTTTGGTGTGAGTCTGAACCTGGAAATTTGATGATGCTTTTGGGAACTCTGAGTGAAAATTTACTTCCTATATCTTACACAGGATACTTTCCATAAACAGTGAAGGAAACAAGTCCTCCCACTTCAAGTTCGATATCGAAAATGGAGGGTCTTTTTAAATTCTTTTTACTTAATATGTTAAATTATGACCATTTATAAAACCAAATCACTTTAACAAAGATCAATTAAGTAATTGCCATCTCTATTGTTTACTAAAATTATGCCAGTTTCCATAAACTTGGAGAACCAAAGAAGAAAATTTAGTTACATATTTGATTGAATATTTCCCTTATATTTATTTGTAATATAGCTTTATTATATGCATACGTAAAAATTATGAAAACATACATTACAGATATAAGAAATAATATATATGTTTTTATATATGTTTACATATAAAAACATATATTTATATTTCAGCCAACTATGTTTCCTAGTTTTTCAGCTTCCCACTAGGAAAATCTAAGCATTTTTAGAATATTTGATACATGTATTTATTATCTGTTACACTAAACTGAAATATTTTGTGTTATATTACTTGAAGGAATATGCTTATGATGCAGATGAAAAATGTAAAATTTAGCAGCATTAAGTTAAATTAATTCTCATATTTGTTAAGATTTCTAAGGAAGGTCTCACAGTTAAGCCAGCACAGAAAAGAAAAAACAATACCATAATTAAAAGTAAAATAGACATGGCACAGAAGAGTGGTCAAAGCTGAATGTCATTACATTGTTAAGTTTTCACCTGGCAATGCAATTGCCTTTAAATATCCCAACATAGGCCTAAGAGACTTCAACCTCTTAGGTTACAGACTTCCTCTGCCCCAGCTGACCCTTTGTCAAGTAAAGTTGAGGATATGGTCCTCCTCATTAATTGTGACTGGATATTTTTATTACATTAATTGTTTCTATGGCATCTGAGAACTCACAAAGAGATACCACTTGAGATAATTTAAAATTTCTATGGATACAATAAGGCATGCTGTTTCAGGTAGTTTGTAAACTATCAGGAATGTCACTTGGGTTTTTTATGGAGAAGTAGCATATTTGACCTTTTCAGTTCTCTTCTGATCATGAACCCTGGAGAGGAGGGAAAGCTACAATATGAAGAGTATATTTTCCATATCTCCTGGCCAAAACTGTCACAAGCGGAAACAACAATGAATAGAAGTTTTGGTGGGTTGACCTTGGCTGGATGCCAGGTGCTCGCCCAGCTGCTCTATCATTCCCCTTCCCAGTCAGACTCTCCCAGAGGAGAGACTAAGACGGAAAACAACTTGTGGGTTGTGATAAGACAGTTTATTAAAGCAAAAGCAAAGCAGAAGCTTATGCATGCAAAAGCAAAGCGAATGACAACAAGGTTTATTCTCTACTTCCCATGAGCAGCGATGGTTGGCCACTCCCGAGAAGCAGGGCTTCAGCACAGGTAACGGTGCCTCAGCAGGCAGCCATTGGAGACAATGAATGCCCCCCTTCCTGCTCCTTGCCTTAGCTTTTATATCTGAGCTGATGTCATATGGTATGGAATATCACACAGCACCTCCAGGATGAACAAGGGATCAGACCCAGCCAGCACGGGTTTAGGAAGGGCAGGTCCTGTCTGACCAACCTGATCTCCTTTTATGATCAGGTGACC
>VZRE01000158.1:42055-196717 GCA_013396775.1 Cephalopterus ornatus | reverse complement strand
CCTGGAGTACTGTGTCCAGTTCTGGGCCCCTCAGTTCAGGAAGGATATTGAGGTGCTGGAGTGGGTCCAGAGAAGAGCAACAAGGTTGGTGAAGGGAGTCGAACACAAGTCCTCTGAGGAGAGGCTGAGGGAGCTGGGGTTGTTTAGCCTGGAGAAGAGGAGGCTCAGGGGAGACCTCGTCGCTCTCTACAACTACCTGAAAGGAGGTTGTAGCCGGGTGGGGGTTGGTCTCTTTTCCCAGGCAGCTATCAGTTAAACAAGAGGACCTGGTCTCAAGCTCTGCCAGGGGAGGTTTAGGTTAGATATTAGGAAGAAATTCTTTACAGAGAGGGTAATCAGGCATTGGAATGGGCTGCCCAGGGAGGTGGTGGATTCTCCGTCCCTGGAGGTATTTAAGAAGAGACTGGATGTGGCACTTAGTGCCATAGTCTAGTAACTGTTGTGGTAGTGGATCAAGGGTTGGACTTGATCTCAGAGATCCTTTCCAACCCATCTGACTCTATGATTCTATGATCCCCTTGGTCAGTTTGGGTCAGCTGACCTACTTGTGTCCCCTCCCAGAACTGATGCTGTGCTCAGCAGTAGCTAAAACACCAGTGTGATATCGATACCCTTCTAGCTACCAAAGCAAAACACAGCACTGTGAGGACTACTATGGGGAAATGAACTCCAGCTCAGCCAGACTCAGTACTCTCCTTGCAGGTATCTTCCAGGAGAAACAATTAAAACTAGGCCTTGCCATGATTTTGTGTAGCTGACAAGTAAAATATTGCAGTGAAATTTTTCAGTGGACTAAAATCCAGTGCTTAATTTTTCCACGAGCTTGGTATGTGACTTCACATTTGCAAATATAAATGGCAGTCACTGTTGATGTACTAGAGCTTGAGCAGTGCAAAAGGATATCTCCTTTAACACTAGTCATCCTGTCATATCATATTAGGGACTTTTCCATTAGACTGTGCCAACACACAGCTCCAGGAGATTCAACATCAGATGACTGGACCGATAAAACATCAAAGCCAACTACACTGACTAGTTACCTGTTGCCAGTGTAGTGTTTGAACTGTCTAGCCTGAAGCTGAAGCCCTGTTAGAGCCAAAGAGGACAACTGGCATTTCACTGTCCACTAATCTCAATATGACCCCAGATTCTGCAGGAAGTAAGTTAGTGCAGTAATGTTTAGAGAGTATTTATTTAGTAAAAGGGATATTTTTTATTATCTATATCCACACCACAGAGGAAACTTTTACTAATTTTTAAATCACTGCTTATGAAGTTAGTGTTTCTTAAAAGGAGACAAATGTCACTCACAGAAATCGAAGGTCTCTAACTTTAACAGACATATCACGAGAGCAGTGTGAGCTTCCTACTTCTAATACACGATATATTCCATCTGTGATCTACATAAAATATTTCTAAGTGTGCAAGGAACATACAGATTCCTGATAATTGGTTCCGATGCTTTATGTGCAAAGTCTTGGCAGCTCTGCAGTTAATGCTGTTTGAACATGCTTTGGTCTCACTTTTGTTGAAATACAGGACAAAAGAGAACATTTTAGGTCATTAAATTCATGCTCTTGCTGTCATAGTCACCATGTCATACAACTGTCTCCTTAAATTTTTAACTCTTGGAAGGCAGGTTGGTTTATTTGTCTGTACTGGACTTAGTGGACATCTGCCACAAATCTATGCTTTGCTGAAGCTCAGAGATATTCTCATTCTTACCCCACTGTTGCCCAGTGTATATCCATTCATTCCGATGCCAGCCTGGCTTATCTGTGTTTTATCTTTTATGAGATACATGAAGCAGTCACATCCCCTTAAATCCTTTACTGTACTAACCATATCAAGATTTTTAGTTCTTACTTGTAAAACAATTTCTTACTGATTATCTTATACTTCATTCTGATCAAGGTTGGAGTAATCTTTCTTCTAACTTCTGAGAAACAATGGCAACTGTTGTCAGGTACTTTTGTTAATGTTAAGGCAATATCTATCCAAACATCTATTGAAAGAAAACCCCAGAACCCTATCCTATTTTAGGAACATGAAGAAGGCCATAACTTCTATGGGAATCTGCCAGGCCTGAAGAGATTGGAAAATGCTCTACACATTATTATTAGAAGAACAATGGTTTAGATCAAGACTCCTGAATAGTTCAGCTGGATGATTTGTTGTCTGTGTTTGAAGAAGTCTGTGCTTGCACTTTTTCCTTAATGAATTGGAATAGATCTTCTCTAACAGCAACTGAAGTTTAATGGATTTTATAAATACTGTTGAGAAAAACAACCAAACAGCATAAAAGGTAACCAAAAATTAAAAAAAAAGAATTATTGAACTTTTCTGACTCTACCTTTAAAAAAATAAGACTATCCTGAGCATTTTGACATTACCTTTTCCCAATGAGTCACTTGACAGAAAGAAAATGTTTTACAGCAAGGATTGTCTACTAAAGAACCTAATCAAAATATTATTAAACAATTACACTGCAGTAGGCTGTTTAATGAAGTGTTTTCAGTGCAGTTTGAACATTAATAGCAACAGTGTTAAGCTGCTTTGTGCTCTGAGTATCAAACAGCCTGGAGTAATGTGAGCTGACTAACAGTCAAATAAAATCCTGAAGCACCTTTGACAGACAATATACTTGTGCCAGTCTAAATCTTGTCATGCATTATTATTGAGCATGGAAATGACAAAAAGGAATGTCAAGAGCTTCTACATAGCATATATCATAGTTAGCTCCATGATAACAAGGGGCCTCCTTCATTCTTCCTTATGGTTGTCCCATGGTCTAACTGGGGTTTGAATCTGAGAAGGAATTTGAGGCTGCATATTCTGTAGCTGTGTGGAAAGAAAGTTTAGATTTCTGTTCAGATTCAGAAACTCCTGGGTGCTACATCAGCGTGTAATTTACAGGTAGTCATTGGATCCCATAGGATCAATTGACTTTAAAAGAAGAGAGAAATACTCAAGCAGGTCAGGAAAAGGAGTCTTTTAATCTGCTGACTAAAACTTTTCTGAAGCTCAGTATCTCTGAGATTTGTGCTTGTTTTACAGGGGGCCAATAATAGGGTATCCAGCCATGCTTGAATGGAGAGATAGGCAGAGTATTTAATGATTTCATCAAAAGCAATAATCTAAATTTCATTAAAAAGATCCAGTGTTACTGAATATCAACAAAGAAGGAAATTGATAGAGTGTGAAAACACAGAGCAAAATTTGGATTTAAATCTGGACTTTCTAGACATGATTTTTATTACCATTAACAGCAGTGGGGGGAAAAAAAAGGTGGATAATGTGAAAATTTGTAACATTCCAATAATCTTTCGCGGTTATCCTAGCTACACAACTGAGAACAATAGCTAATGACGTATGGTGAATCATCTTTAAAGGTGATTTAAAGTTATTGTCAGCTCCACCTCTCTGCCACCCTAAAGCAGAGTTGACCTGAAAGAGACAATGTCTCTACTTCAGCTTTACCTCAGCTTATCACACTGTCAGTAGAAGTGTCTTTCAGCCAGGATGCTGGACTTTGTGCCAAAGCGTCTGAGCTAGAGCACACTTTCTCTGCTAGTAACTCTGCTGCATGTGGTGGGGAAAGAAACATAGCTTTTCACCAGTTGACAGAACAAGGACCTAGGGACTACTGCTAGCTCTGTAAAGTGGTTGGGACATTGCCTTCGAATTGAGCCTGTGTTGTTATGGGTGTCTAGGTGCAGTCTGCAGCCTGGGTGTTTTACTGTGGCATTGCTCAGAAGCCTTGCAGAAGCATCATCTGCTTCTCCTCACATTTAAGAGGAGACTGAGCTCCAATAATAATGTCTTTTAGTCCTAACCTGTTCTGTTCCTGCATCAGCGTTTCTGTCCATGTGCTTTGCCAGAAATGTGTGTGGGCTTTCATAATTTTATCCCACTGCCACAGCAGGACCATAACTGTTGATGTTAAGATGAGGGTAACAAGCACTGTTACTGTGGTAAAATATGTCATCTTACAGCAGTAAATCTTGCATAGCACAGAAACTAGTGTACTGTGGAGAGAGGAGCAAGTTGCATCATAGCTGTGGCAGGGTGAGAGTGTAGGAAAAGTTGGTGAGCTCTAAATCAGTTACACAGCTTACTTTATGAACTTACCCTACAGCACCTTGTTCAGCTTCTTATGACACCTAATCATTTTAGTCTTCTACAGGAAAATTTAATGTCAACTTTGCTGAAATGCAGTGAGGTTGATGCTGCAACATTTTTTCTTAACATCTACGGAAGTCAACAAAAGTTGGAACAACATTTTGTCTCTCTTTTGCAACTTAGCAACACAATGCACTGATTACAGTAATTCTCTCTTCTAAACAACTTCTTCCTCCACTTCCAAAAATATCTTTTTCCACACAACATCGAAGTGTTTCCCAATAGCAGAGAGAGAGCCCTAGAGGGGTGGTTGCCACGAGATAATTGGATAGCATACTCCTGAGATCTGAGGTGTCAGAGGCACAGCTTAGCTGTGCTTTGCCTCACAACACCCCAGGGATATGATACAGGCAATTGAAGTTTCTGTTTCCACTTATGCCTCATTGCCTCAAGCATGCCAGATCACTCTCATGCAAACCTTGATGGTACTTCTGTGTCTAATACAGTCTATGCTCATGGGTTTGCAACACAACAGTTTCAACAGCAGTAGCTATAGCATGACACAACAATATTAGACCTAGCCAAAACAAAAAAAAAAATCAGAGAAAAATTCTCCAAACCCACAGACTTTCATTAGCAGATGTGGATTTTTGAAAAACAGAGCATTTTATGGGAACATAGGGTCCGTGAAGGAAATAACTAAACTATTTATTTGCTCTTCTGATCATGCCCGTTGGAGGTCTTCCACTGTCATATAAATATTTAAATTATGGGGAAAAGTGTGACTACATGGCCACTGGATTTGGGAACACCAGGTTGGAACTCTTGCTTCACTCTCTTTCTCTCCAAGTGTCCCTTTCTCTGTGACTAAGGGACTGTGAAAGATGTCACCATACCTGAATCCACTGCAAAGTCAGCTTGAGACTTTAGGCCTGACCACAGTTTTGGACTCACGAATTGAAGGGAAAATCATCACTCTTTCAGACACTTGCCAGCTCTACAAGCAGTTCTCTTGTGACAATATTTTTTTGTGACAATATTTTCTTATCAAAAATCATGTAAAATATTAGAAGTATAATGAAGGCAGCATCTAAGTTGTGTTTATTAACAACAATTAAGACTAGAGTAGATAAAGATAAAATTTTGCATGAGGAGCAAAAAAAATCCCATAAAATCTGGATCCACAGAGCCTTCAAATTTGATGAAAAAGATAGTGAAGAAGAAGAAATGGGAGATCCAGATTTTCCCCTTTTTTTTTTTTTGCTGTAAGACACCTAGTCAAGTTAAAAAAACAAAAAGAAAACAGTCTGCTGTTTCTATCACTCCAGGTTTTCCAACCTCTAGGGCACAAGAAGATAAATATTTGCTTTCAGTAAGGTAATTGAATTATCTTTTTCAAAAAAAAAAAAAAAAGAAAGAAAGAAAAGGAAAAAAATTATAGAAGAATCTGTAAAGACGTTGTAAAAATATCCAGGGTTGATATTTCCCCAGAAACTTCATGTAATGATCTATAATATGAAAGTTCCTGGCTGATAATGTTTTCCATAAAATTTACTTTTTTCTTTTTTTTCCTTTCCTTTGCAGCTTATCTGCACAGTGTGTTTTTTTTTTTTTTTTTTGGTTGTTGTTTTGTTTTCCTCACTGAAATTGTGATTAGGGTGAATACTGCCTTTCAGAGTGCTATTGGCAATGTCTTTAAATTACTAGACATGCAAGCACAGAGCTCTTTAAAAGCCTGAAATCTGAAACCACTCAGACTAATTGATTTTTCATCCTCAAGTACTGGTATTACTGAATTTGGATGGTCCCCACTACAACACAGTTTACCCTATTAGTAGCATTTCACTACATAAAGAGACTTTTTCTTCTTTTGCTAATTGTGTTGATTTCTTAGCATGCACTCTTAGAAGAAAAAACAAGGATGACTCCATGAATTGATGTAGTTAGAAAGTACAATTTGTTTCTTAAACATTGCCTGCCTTGCTGTCACTAGCTAATTAAAATATAAAAGCAGATGTAATGCAAAACATTCCTGATACTCTTCAAAAAAACAACCTATACTAAAAGGATGACTAGGTAATATGTTGCATCATATCACTTTTTTCCTTAAGATCAATGTCTTAAGTTTTTGCTGTTTTGTCTTGTGGGGTTTTTTTGGTGTTTTTTTTCAGACAGAAACAAAATTCAGCATAGCTTCATATCTAATTAAAAGAATTAACTCCCTCCATTAAGTGAAAATTACAACTCTTACATCTATTTGTTTGTATATTTTTGAAGTATTTATTTGTGGAAACACTTGCACATTGGAGATGTTTAAGTATGTAGGATGTAATCCCATCTATCTACCTACACAACACCTACATCTGTACTCATCCCATGTACCTGTGGCAGAGGGTCTGCCATTTAAAGACTTGCAGTAACAACCCTCCAGCTACTGACGAAGCTGCACTCCTATATCAATTAAAGCTTCAACCTGCCTAAACTGTGCCTTTATTCACCTGATATTTATCTTTGTTTGGGTGATTGCCAGACAAAAAAGTTGTATTATGAGGTTTGGATGTTACTTATGAGCTGCTGTCATACTTAATTATTTGATAATTTGTTGTAAATGAGTAATACAAAATTGGATGTTTTTTTCAAACACAGTTATGTTTTGAAGACCATATCACATATAAGCAGGAAATCAAGTTAACACTAATTCTACTGACACAAGTATCATACAACCTAATTAACACATTTAACCTGCCTATGACACTATCTTGATGTTCTAGACATTGAGTCTTCACCTGAATAGCTTATGTTACAATTTCTTTTGGTAAATAACTATTCAAGATGAGGTGCTTAACCTATTTTGTCAAACAAAAATGATGCTACCGCGACATGATTTAATGCTTGGTCAAGAGCAGAAGTAGTTTTCCTTTTCTGTACACATGAAAAAACAAATCTCTGAATAACTGTTCTAGTGCCTGTTTCAATGACACTCAGAATTCCAGTTCCAGGCAGAATCATTAAAAAGAAATATTTCCAACCTCAGAAGAGGGATTATTCTACGGGTTAGAATGACATAAGTGGCAGTACCAGAACTAGAAGGTCTGTGGTTAATAAGGGAGTTAAAATACTATCAGGCCCCCAAGAAAATTCAAACCTAAGTCCTCCTCCATATCTAACCTCAGAGCAGACAGTTATGTCCAGAACATTCTGAAGTAGTCATACAAACTCCAACAACTCTGTACTTTCTTTTATTCACCACTTCTGCTAGGTTTTGACTTAACCTGCACCTGTATACTATAGCATGTTTAAGCAGATATTTGAATTACACTATTTTAACTGGGTTTTTTTAAACTTCTGTGCTTTGTACTACTATGCTTTAATACTTGGCGGGATCTGAAGCCTACCTCATAAACCAATATAAAGTTTAGCTGCACTGGACTTTAACACATAGTGCACCCAATTTACAGAAGAGTCAAGTAGATGTGGTACTAAAGATCCTTCCACTCTTCCTCAAGAATGAATGCACTGCCAGCTTTCTGTGTCTTTCACCTTTTTTTTCCCCAGATATTACTTATGTAAGCTTCACAATGAATTTATAGACTTCCAAGAGCTAACACAGGTTCTTTAATGAATTTATGGATTTTCTTTCTCAGTTGGCTCTAGAATCCCTGAGACTATTAATCTTATATGATTTCAATGTCCATGTTGACAACATAGAAAATATGTTTGCTTTCATGTTTGTCCTCTGCTTTATAGGCAAAATCATGTGTTTGTTTGGTTTGCCTGTTATCCCTTTAAAAATGCAATACTTGACTGCAAGATTTATTTTGTCTTCTTTCCATACTCGTCACTGGAATGAATGGCAGTTATTCACACTTACAAGCTGTATGGTAGAACTTGCAATAATTCTTTCTAGTTTAATATTACCAGTTATGAAATCATTATAGCTTTTTCTATTTGGTTTCTGCCATTGTCTGTTTTTTATATCTGTTTCTGCTCAGTAAATGAAACAAATAGTCTTGACAATGTCATTGTGTCAAAGTATAAAATATTTCTCACCTTTAAAGTAAAGTTTTAGACTATTTTATTAGCTTTCATTTTTCTCTATTTTAGGATTTCTCTAGTTTTATCAACTAATTCTATTACACTAGCCTTCTTTTTCTTCATGTCTTAGGTCATTAATATTGTTTGTTCTTGGTTTGCTTTTAGTCTCTGCTCTTCAGTATGTTTTAATTTGAGATTATTTTCTTCATATCTTAATATTCACATTTTAAATTATTTTATCCACACAACTATTTATTTTAAATTTCCTGGGTTTAATTTCCTGAACACGCACATTGTTTTTATGTCTTTTATGATCTTCAGAAATTACTGGTTTCTAATAATGCCCTGCCTGCACTGTTATGAATTTCTTTGGCTCTACTAGCCCTGAGTAATATTACTTGGATTTACCATAAACTTTGGGGAGGGAGGAATTATATTCAGCTACCAGCAAAATGAACATTACATAAAGTGGAAGCTGCAAAATCCAGGGTAAAGTTCAGGTGCAGGATTAGATGTCTTGTTCTTCAAGATACAAATTATTTGGCTAATGTTCATTACTCAAGTTCATCCTCAGAAACTGAAAGCATCCTATAAGTGCTACTCAGAAAAAACTGTCCTAGACAGATATCTAGATCTAAAAACACAATTTTGGAGCTAGTCACAAAAGCCACTAAAATAAGAAGACTTTTTAACAATCATTCCCTGCATGCACGTTTCATGCAATTGATAAGGAATACTCTGGTTTAGTTTTCTTTTGGTGGTACACATCAGTGTGAAAGGGAGGAAAGAGACCCATCGAGGATAGTTTTCAAGCTCTGGCTTCTTGAAATTCTTTGGTAAGATCCTTGTCAGTGCAATGAGAGAATGTTTTTCCCACTCGCTCAACTCCTATATGTTTGAAAGGAATATTTTATCTTCTTTTCTTACATGCTTGCAAGTTTTCTATTGTTATTTTCTGCTCCTGGGAAAGATTAAAGTTTTTTCTGATGTCCTTGCATGGCCCACATATTTTGTCTTTTCTAAAGCTGGGCTTTTTCTGTTCCTTGGAGACTGAAAACTTATCATACTAAAAAATCCTGTTGAAAAGTCACCCATAGTAATTGCAAATGTTATTGCAATGTTATCATTGTTGTTTATTTATGTAATGATAAAAATAAAACTGTTAAAGAAAAAAATATTTCTGGAACTGGTTGTTAGCATCATGCAAATTTTTAGCGTACGACATCTTTTGGGTCCCTATTGGTGTCTTGGAGAGTTTTATCACTCAGTGCTGTGAGAGTTGCATAGGACTTGAAATAAAAGAGCAGGAGTAATAACTGCATTTTACCTTGGGGACACTCAAGTGTAGAGTCTTGAAGTGACTTCTTCAAAGTCAATGATAAAACTGAAAAATAAAGGAAGAATGTCTGATTCCTAATCTGAGAATCAAGCTTCTTCCTCTGAAATGCTTGATCTCACAAGTAGACCTTGACAGTCAGCGTTTACAACATTAATTCACACGCAGAACACTTATCCTCCATTCTCTCTTTCTGGCTGCCATAAGTAAGAAAAATTCAAAAACAAACTTTGCCTGCATCTGCATAAATAAACCAATGCTATACAGACCTTCAAAAATCAATTTTAGGGCAGGTCTGCCACTTTTTTTTTTTTTTCTGCCTTAGAGAATAGGATTTTAGGGGTGTCAATCTAAGTAGCATTCTCAAACAGTTTTCAAACTCTGTTTAAGCACGGTCCAGACAGATCACAGACTAGGAATCTTTCCCAGCATGCCACATATTTGGTGACAACTGGTATTTAACATTAAAAAAGTTTAATATTATAAAGGTAGCCAGACTTGGCTATTTGGTCCATGGTTAGGGAATAGATCTCATGTAGTACATTAGTACAGACTTTGTTCTTTTGTACTGGTCATTTTGTATGTTTCAAGGTAAAGAGATGTATTTTTCACTTGCAAGAGCTACAATGCAATCAAAATAAAAGAATAAGCCATTTTGTAACATACAGAGAACTTAAAGTTTGGCTTTATCAAAACAAAAATCAAGCAAAACAACAACAAAACGGAAAATGGAAGAAAACTCTTTCCAGATGTGGCAAACAGTATAACAAGGGGCAACAGATACAACAGCTTGAAAGATTCAAACTGAACATTAGAAAAGTCCTTGTGGGTTGTGGGGGAGAAGGTTCAACAATATAAAAAGTTGTCCGCATAGGTTGGATAATCTCTGGTTTTGGAGTTTTTCAAGACTCGGGTAAACACATCTGACCTGATCTGCTGTTAACGCCCCCCTCTTTTTCTTACCAGATTAACATCCATTTAGTTGATGACAAATTAAGAAAAAACTTATCCTAGCATATAAAAGACAACATTGGAGCTAATTTGGGAATGATTGTATTAAGTCCCTGCGCTTCTATTCATGTGTATGCTGACATGGGTTTTAAGGTTGTCTTTCAAGGTGGAAACATGAAGGGCACGGATATAATTTGGATTCCTTATAGCCACAAGAGCCACTATAAGAATTATTTTGCTAATAATGAAATCCTGGAAAGGTGATCAACTTCACCAGACTGCTTCTGTTTCAGCAGTCCATTTGTGATTACCTCTTTCATTTTTTTCCATTCTATTAAATTTTTCTCTTAACTATGTTTTTAAATAGGGCTTTAAAAGCTCACAATAAAGAATAAACTTGTCAATTTCAGGAAACATATATACTTTAGGGGGCTTGTTTCTCTATTTTAAAATGTTGCCAAGAAACTGTATCAGTATAGACATATTCATGAATAGTCTCCTAAAGGTAGGAATAACTGCTTTTCATTTAGTGGAGGAAATACTTTCTGTCTGTGATTTTATTGTTACTGCTGTGGATGAAAAAAGTAATCCAGACTCCTTTGCACTAAATTTAACAGAACAGTGCTCATCTGTGCACAACTAACATACATACGTAATCATTTAAATGACAGAGTGATTCACAGTTGTTTCCTGCAAATGTATGTTGTAGGCATCTACATTTGGTTGAAAAATTGTTATATTAATAACTCACTGTAAAATAAGGATACTTAGACATCTACCTGCCTCATCCTAGTTATGTGTGGATATGGCCCTTGAGGATATTGTGCCTGTTAGCTGTCTTTGGAAGTACCAGAATCCTTTAAGTGTCTCAAATGTCAGATTTTTTTCTGATATAAAATGTAGTTTGTACAGTCATGCAGCGTACTTTTGTCTATCAGTTTTCCCTAGTAATCTTTTGTTCAAATGACTGATGTCTGTGACAAACCTGCGCAGGGTACACAAATTCAGCCTGACATACCTAGATCTGCAGAGTCTCAGAACCCATGAACTTATTCAGGTCATCAGCAATAAGGGTGCAATGTTCAGTAAAGACAACATAGTACCAGCCAAAACTCATGTTGTCTAGAAAGATAGTTCTTCACTGGAAAGATAGTTTAGGTAGATGGAAGCTAGGAATACTGGGAATATTGACAAAAGGTATTGGAGGAGGTGGAAGAATTGCGGTGAGACTATAGGAAATATGAGTTCTCAATGAAGTTAAATTCTTTTAAGAAATCAATCAACCAGTAGTCTCTGTGGAAATTAAGCTTTCTGATTTGCTGCATTCAAAGATTCCCACGAGTCTAATCTTCTGCAGTTGATAAGTCTCACTAGCTCTATGATTAGAATACATTTAAACCCTGTCATCATCACATGGAAGAAAGTCTTGCAGTGACTTTCCTGCAGAAAAACTCAGTCTTGAGAGTGTCCCCTACTCTCACTTAATAAATCATAGAATCATAAAATCAACCAGGTTGGAAAAGACCTCTGAGATCATCAAGTCCAACCCTTGATCCAACACCTCCATGGTCACTAGACCATGGCATTAAGTGCCACATCCAGTCTCATCTTAAAAACCTCCAGGGACAGAGAATTCACCACTTCCCTGGGCAGCCCATTCCAATATCTGATTACTCTCTCTGTAAAAAATTTTTTCCCGATATTCAACCTAAACCTCCCCTACCACAGCTTAAGACTGTGCCTTCTTATCCTACTGCTGGTTGCCTGGGAGAAGAGACCAACTCCCACCTGGCTACAACCTCCTTTCAGGTAGTTGTAGAGAGTGATGAGGTTTCCCCTGAGCCTCCTCCAGGGCAAACAACTCCAGCTTCCTCAGCCTCTCCTTAAAGCATTCTTCTGTTAGCATTTGGATTTCTTTTAAAATATATCAAAAAGAGACAACTTGTGTATCTATATTAAAAAGCTCCCTGTTTAGAGTGCCCCGGATCTTGTTCTTTCCTCTGAAACATACATTTTTCAGTGGAGTGTGTTTCTAGATCTGAAAAAGCACAACTGGAACATTAAACTAATTTTTTTTTAAGTAGTTCAAATTTGCTTTAAAAGACTTTGTAAAGGAGGGAATGTAAGGAGCGTATTTTATATCTTCTTCTATCAAAATGTTTAAGTTACTTAGCCACTGTTGGTTTAATGCACATATATAAATAGTTTTTATAAAAAAACTTGAAAAAATGGCAGTCTATGATGTAGGATGACATAAAATGTTATACATCTACAGAGGTTTCAAGGATTAAAAAATATTGATAATGATCTATGCTTATTTTTTAACATGCAAATATTAGTATGTCAATCAGATAAAGCACCAAGTATCAAAAAGGCTGCTTCTGGAAACTGTTATGTGACTGGTCTGAGATTTCTTTTACTCTTCCTGACATTCTTTGCACGGTCATGTCACGTTAGCCATGGCACAACCAGTCCATACAGGCCCAAAGATTTCTTTGCATGGGCAAACACCTTGAAAAAGAATATGTGTAAAAGTGAAATTTGCCTGAGAATAGTTGGATACTTTGATGACTTTGACTTGCAGGTCTTGAAAAAGTCTTAGATTCAACTGTTTCCTGTAGTTCGGCTTGTCAAACAGAAATGACATTATTGTCTCATATAAATATGGGGGCAGTGTTATGCTTTGAATTGTTAGATATTTATTTAACACCATTTGACTATAGTATACAATAGTAAAAATCTTATGAAAATCCCCTATAAGTTTTTACAGACACAAATATCCTGTTTATCATTATAATTTAAAAAGTTACAATTAAAAGTCTAAAGGGAGCTTTAAAAATTGTTGCAGAAAAAGAATATCATAATAAATTTTGCAGACTGAAAAAGTAATTTATCTATGTAAAAACCTCTTCATTTTATCTCTGTTCAAATTCTGTAGGACATTCCACTAACTTTTGATGTACTTTGTATTGTACAATGACTTCTTAAAGAATACCTTTCAAATGTCTAATCTGTATTCATTTACTATGCAATTGACTCACTAAAGTTAATTAATTAACTGCATTGAATTGGAAGCATTGAGAAGTGTGGTCTCATAAGGTCAAAACTAGGTTGCAATTTTTTAAAAAGATTCTAATAGTCCATTAGATATGTTCACATCAAATAAAACAGTTTTCTGAGTTCTGCGGTATTTGCTTCTTTTCTTCTGTCCCAGTATATTAGTGGTAGTTATTGGCATAGCTACAACTTGATTTGATTTCAATTGACAAATATTAATGTTCATCTGTCATCACGCTGTCCTGCTGAGATGTTTTCTTTCACTGGTCCAACTATCTGTCATACTCTTGATAGTATAGCTTCCATCACTTTTTAAATTGTTTTGCTTAGTGCAATTGTAAGATCATTAATAATTGAAAGAGAAAGATTAATAAGTAAATAGCATAGGATACAATTCAGACAAGCTGGAGATTCCATCATCTGTGAGTCAACATTTACAGTTATCAAAAAATATCCATGACTGATGGAAATAAATCAGCAACTGAAATTGTTCCCAGAAGATGGATATCTGATTAGGAAAAGAAGAAGATACTTAGGACTTCCTGAGAACATGCAGTTTGGGCTGAAAAATGAACAAAAATCCCACTTCTTCCTAAGTTTTAGAATGCATCATATATTCACACCTCAAAATTATGGCCAGACATATAGACCTCCAGCCTTCTCAACTGTGATCAAACAATGTAAAAATTATACTTTTTTCACTCATAAGCTTAATATTTTTCAGCTGCAGTTACCTTGTGTGTGAAAAATCTTTCTGTTAACAAAACATGTTGCATGCATTGCATAGGTCTATTCCAGCAAGTAAAATAGATGGGGTATAGCTCATCTTAATCCTTAAATGAAGACCTGCTCTTTTTTGTTCAACAAATAGTACATTCTTCAGTGTTCAGCAGGTGATAAATCAAATTCAACTTCCACAAAGGACATTTATCAATATGATCCCCATGAATGATACTTAAAGAGCCTTTGGTTTGTATCTATTTAGAATTACTAAAAACCATATAATTAAAAGTCACCTCTGAGGGATCGAGGATTAAAGGCATGCAAAAACTGCTTTGTTTCACTGTTTTATCACACAGGTGGATAGATAAATGCTTCCTTAAATTTAATTTATTAAGTTGACTGTAAATGGAATGAATTGCAACTCATTCAAAACTATGAACTTCACAGTTGCTCAGTCTTCTAGGGCAGAGAATGTATTTTACTATTTTTCACATTATCAGTAACATAGCCATTTCTGGTGTAGGTCCCAAATACTACTAGCAGTCATGATCATTACATGCAGGGCAGGGAGGATACATTACCCTGATTTACCAAAACAGAAAAAGAAAAATCATAACACTGAAAAGCTTTCAACTAAATAAGAATCAAATCATCCTGCCTTGCCTGAATATTACTGCCTTGCTAATTTGAAGTAGGTTTAGATTTCAGGTTTTCAGGCCAGGAAGACCTACTTTTATCAAACTGACTTCCTGTGTACTAGTGGGCATAAAGATTCGTCACGCAATGCTGATACCAAGTTCACTAAATTATCACTGAAATAGAAAAACTTTGAATCAACATCTCCAGGTGGTAGAGTATGTGTCATATTCCTTTCAAAGTTATTACAACACTGAATGGCAAAAATGCATCAATTTTTTTACATTTCCAGTAATCTCCATTTTTATTTTTCTTACTTTTCTTTCAGTCATTGAATTCTGTTAACAAAGACAACACTCTATCTCATCACTGTCTGTGTATTGGGTAAAGATCACTAATCTGGGTCATAATCTTTTCTGATGTAAGTAGATGGAGCTTCTCTTAGTTTCTCACAGGATATGTCTCCCAAGGACAATGATCACTCTTGGAGATGTCCTATAATATCTCGAGAGAATTTCCTGTGGTGGTCTCACTTGTGCTAAATGACAACAATGCCTTCTGAGTAGAGGTAATATAAAATATTTTGAATTTATTGGGAAATAAATAATTTGATTGTCTGAGAACAATTTACCTACACAGCTTGAACACATCAAAGATTTTAAGCAAAATAATAATCATCCTTATTAGGCATTAAATTGACAGTACAGTATTTTACATTCTATTTTTAGTTGTGTGTCAGGAAAAAGTTATCAGCTAGCCACAGTGTCACTTCTGCCTAAGGAAACATGAAACCACAGCTCCCACTTATCAGAAGTTATGAGGTACACAGTCTGAGCATGTAAGAGATGTTCTATGTTTTCTCTGTTGACACTATCCTACAGTTTATGAATATTTAAACATTTATTGCAGTAGTGTGGAAATACAGATAAACTCCCTTTCAGTTCAGTGTCCGACAGCCTTGGAGAATTCAGTCATTGGTACTCTGTCTCAGAATTTAATTTCAATAACAAAGATTCAAGGAGGCTTGTTTTAGAATAGCATGTAGTCAGAAAACTCATTTGAGATGTGGGAGTCCTATTTTCTAATCTGCTTTCTGGCTGCTTTAGAGTTAGCTTTTTTGTGTAATGTGGTCTAGGAATAGCATTTACTATTTTCATTGCCACATTACATTGAGAGACTTGCCTTGAGCTTTCCATCTTCCAGTATCCCTAACTCCATTTTAAACTTAAAATCTTTCCAAACTACGCTATCATTCCCTCTGGAAGACTGACCTTACAGCATTCATTGCTTCTAGAGATTTGATTTCTGTAAGGGCTACGTAGGCTGATCATAACTAGCAACTATTTATGCTACTTTACCAGTCTTATTGACTGCACTTATTTGCCTATTCAAGAAAGAAGATGTAAGCAGTTTTCCCTGTTTATCACCTTAAAATGACAAAACCATGTTCATTATAAATAAGGAACAAATCAAGTCCGATTCAAAACATAGACATAGCGGTTTGCTCTTATGAACATTTTTAAATGTATTTTATGAAAGCTTATATTTTCCAGGTAAAAAGACTGACTTTGTCAGAATATGAAAAAAGCCAAGACGTAACATTTTATATTGGATCAGCCAGAATTTAAAATTCTTGTTTGTCAGCATGACACAAACTGTTAGACTTGATTTATTACTGACCACTTTATCAGCTGAGAAAGCTGCCATATTGAATGAGTTAATTTAGTCAATGTAGTACCTGTCTCATGAAAAATATAGACTACTCAGAAAATAAAGTCCATATACTGTCACCATATATAATCCATAGACTGAATATACAGGGTGGAGTAGTGTGGAGTCACAGTTGTAATACCTATGAGATGTTAAATTGCCTGGCTGCACTCAAATACATGTTTTAACTGGAATATTTTATCTGATTTTAAATTACATAGTTTGCCATTTTCCAATTTTTAGTCCAATTTCATATACAGATATGTTGGAATATGAACACTTAATGCAGCATTTCAGATCAGAAGTGCACTTTTGAAACAAATTTCCACTATCCATACTTTGATTCACTTTATGGAGTTTATAAATTGGATTCACTTTTTAGGGAACTAAACTAAAGGTCCTGGTCTAGTCTGTGGGTTCAGACTGCACTCATATTAGGTCTTCAGCTAATACCCTTTCCTTTTCAGATGCTGGTTCATAGTTCTTGTAAATTTAGATGCAGACTGCATCACTAGTACAGCTAAGAGTTCAAACCATAGACTTGAACAACCCACAAAACGCAGTGATTCAACCTCATTACGGAGAGTCTGAACACAAAGTAAAATAAAAATAGTCTATGGATTTATATATGAAGGATAAAGGTGTCAGGACAACAAATGTGTCATCTTTTTCAGGTTCCAAGGGAACAGAAATTTCTGAGTATATGTTGTGGTTGAGGACATAATGCGATTGTACAGGAGTTCAGCAGGGAACCAGCTTTTCCACCACTCCCAGAAACGAAATAAAGCAGTTTGCATACATTAGAACAAGACCAAAGCAGACACGAATATGTGAGCAGACTGTACATCTGGCCACAAGACAAGTACGTAGTCAAAACACACATAGCTCTTTGACTGCGCTGTTTTTCATCATGCACTTTGGTTTTGGTACCAAGCTCCACCAATGGTGCGATACAGCCTACAATCCAAGATGTTACTTTAACATTCTTTCATACCATAAGATTGCTTTGGAGGGAAAAATGTAATGCAATAATAAAGAAATATTTTCTTCATTCTTTGGAATTATGTTCTACAAAAAGGTGTTGTAAAGCACAATGAACCATTATAACTTACCCTCCTTGAAGAATTTCTCTAACTGCAGTGATTTCAACATTTTTTTGTTAAAGAATGGTATTTTGAAATACTTATCTTGCATCTAACTAAATATATATGCCCTAATCCCCTAACAATATATTTTATGCCATGTGGTCTACTCAGTTCATTTTATTCTCCCTCTTTTACCACGTTAAGGCAATGAAGATTACAGTGCACAACAATCATTTTTTAAATACAGATGAATTAAAAAAATACATTTTAATTTTAAATTTCAATATTAACTACAGTGGTGGTTAAAAAAAGTGCTGATGGAGGCTGTTGATCCTGTTAGTGTTCTCTGGAACATAGTTTTACCTTTAGAATGTCTTTCATTAACTTAATTTCACTCATTCATTGTACTGGTGATGCAGTGGTGTCTCTGGTGATAGGCTGAGAACAGATGTGTTGTCTCTCCATAACCTCAGAATTTTTGGACTTACCCATTGCCAACACATACTTCTGTTTCCAGGACAATTTGGTTTTGCTGTAATGGACAGATTTGATGCTATGCTTGTAATTAGTTCCTTTTCACAATGAAGCTGGAATATATCTCTTGAGAAAGATAAAGCTCCTCTACCTTCTTCAGTGATTGAATGGGCTTAGTTTACCAGGGTATGATTAGTTTTCATTTCTCTAAAGTCTGGCTTCTTTGTTTTAAATTTTTTAATATACATTTTTTTAGTTTGTAAGAACAATAGTAAGGGTTTCTTCTTCAAGATGCAGTGGTGCTCGTGTTACCTATCCAACAATAAGCAAAATATAATTGCTACCCTATGATTCATGTGTTCCAATAATTGTCTGCAATTCATTATTTTTGAACGATGTGAGCTGTGACAGCATATTACAAAGGAAGAAATTTAGTAGTCTACACAGATAATCCATCAGTTGGTATGATTCTAGGTTTTAACAGATTTTGCGCTGGTGTTTTTTTGCTGTGATATTTACATTACCCTTCCACTGGGGAGAGCAAAATGGGCCATGCTCAGAGAGAATGAACAGCCTGATCGAGAGTTGAGGAAAAGGCTACATTTTGTAATTAATGTAAAATCACGTTATTTGCATGCCCTTCAGCTAATAAAAGGTTAGATATTAAGCACTTCAATTTGTATTTAGTTCAACTAGTATTTTGTTTCTAGTTGCTGCTACTTTAAGATAGCAGCAACCAGAAACAAAGGCTTAGGACTCAAAGGGTATGCATCAGAGTATGCATACAGTAAATGGAAATAAAACAGATGTACCTTTGTTTTCATAAAGCCTTACTTGAAGACTTGCCAAACTTTAATGTAAGTTTGTGTAAAGCCCTATTTTCTGAAGTAGGCAAAAAAGGGAACTACAATACTTTAGTTGGTGGAGGGGTGAAAAACATTCTACTAGTTAAATACGTGATCTATTATCATCCGGTTGTTTTGATTTTTCCAGCATAGAAAAGAGAATTTTTACAACCACAGAGCTAGACAGATTTTAAAGCAATGCAAAGTGGTTCTTCATTCTCAATGCAGACTTGAGTACATGTCACCAACACAGAGATGGTGACAGGGAGCCCTGTAGAAAAAGATTAATGACACTAGAATTTACCAGCTTGCTGCTTACACTGCACTTTCAGTGTGCATGGACAAACTGTTTGTTTTCCTCTTTAGATTGCTCACCACTGCTTGATTTACTGGGCAGCAGAGCAAAGACAAGTTTTTCAATAACTGTAGCATGGCTACCGTTCTTCTCAGCAAGCCACTGAACTTCTTTTAGACTACTTGTTCAGAGAAAATAATGTCATACTTTGTTCTACTAGGATTTTTCTCATAAAACATGACCTTAGAGGATACTGTGACTGTAAATCACTTCTGATTTTGGGTATCTTTGAGATCCTTTGGTCATGAGGAAAAAAAATCTATGAGCAATGACAGGATCTGTGAAAGGATCCAGGAAAAATTATGTACGTAGTGACACCTTTCATCTATACAGGAATAGCTATGGAAAAATAAAAATGGTTAATGTTGTTTTTCAGTAAGTTTAACAATTTAAAAAGGCCTCACAAATTCCTAAGTGGCTATTGTACAAGATGACATTGACTGAAAATCTGCTGCTTGTTTATTCCATTGAAAACTCAATGATTTTAACTCGAATCCAGTTGAGGAAATATATACAACTTGTGTAAACACAAGACAAACTACTTTCTTCATATAATGTTATTACAGGTGTAACTCCACTGATATTGAAGGAGTCACATCAAAAAAGATTTTAATCCATTCTGTCCCAATTGTAGACTTTAATTATTTACAAAACAATACAGTTCCTGGTTGCACTCCACCTTGGGAACCCCAGTTCCTCTTAGACTCTTATTTGCACTTATAATGGATTTTGTGAAGTAACTGTCATTCTAGCTGGATAAATTGAGCATCTTGACAAAACACTGCAAGCTTGTCACTGGAGAAAAATTTTTAAGAAATTACATTATTTGAGACATTTTTAAAGTAAGGGGGCTGTGTGAGACATGCTTTATAATATAAATTCATCTTCCTGATTAGTCAGAAATTGTAGTTACTCAATATCATCTCTTCTTTTTGAGTGTGGTTAGAGACAATGTCAAGTTTGTATTGCTCTAGTTATAAAACAAATTACATTTTTGCTTAAAATTTTCACAGCAAGTAAGCAATGTTAATATTAAGCAGCAGCAAGTGCCCCAGGCATGCAAAAAAGAAAAGGCAAAAAGAGGTTCCATCAGCCTCTAGAGGACAGGTAAGAAGAGGGTAGTTTTAGAACGACCTTACAGATACCAAGGTTAACTAAGCAGAATGATAATCGTGGTTTACATACTGTAAAGAAATTTATAAAGAATGTAGCATGGCTTTCCTTAAACTTCTGAAGTTTGTTAACAGAGGTGCAATCTATTTCCGTTAGACATGAGTGGTGGAATGAAATGAAGCTGCACTGTATATAGAAGAAAATATACCAGTCAAATTAGTGCAAAAATATCTAATGTTTCAAAGATCTTTAGGGTATTCTAAAATGATGTAGAAGTGTTGGATTGTCACATAATTTCCATTTTGGCCTTTTGTCTTGGCAAGAGAATGTCTCACTACTGGCAAAGCTAATATTTTTGTGTTTAAGTATAATTTTCATGTGAAAAAAAACCCCTCTTATACAAATAGTTTGATAAAAGCACAGTACTTTCACTACGTCGTCAATATCATGCTGTCAGGCTGTCATCTAACAACATATTATCTGAGTAATCAAGGCCTGCATAATCATGTCACTGCAATGGCATGACTGATTCTCCATCTTTTTCCCCTACTGGGAAGGAACAATTTTGTGGACTTGCTCCCTAAACAACTGCTTCAAGCAGTTGGCCCAAACTGAGAAGCCTAGGACCAACGTTAGCAAGCTACTCAACTTTCTTTACGATAAATATATAACCCCTTAGGGTAAAAATGGGGCAAATAGGGCTCAGGTCAACTTCATCTGTATTAAACTTATACAGTTTCCCGGGAAAGTATATCTCTCTGATGGAGAATCTCTCACAGGTGCTGTGTGGTGTCTTCTTGTTCCTAGTCACGTGCAGACATATATTTCAATATGGTGGTCCAAGTGTAACTTCAGGAAAATAATTTAACTTCTGCCTACTGACAGCTGATGTCCTATGGCTTGCTAAACCTCTGCTTCAAAGGAGGCTCTCTACTCAGCAGATTTTTGACCTGGCTCAAGCTGGAATTTCTGTTCTGTTTTCCCTCCCCTGTGTTTAATGTTCTATCCCCCTGCTACTTTGTATACCTTTGGTTTTTTGCATGTGACTTTATGTAAGTATTGCATTTGCACTCTTTGCGAATGTCTGAGCCATCAAGGAACTAATAATGAGTTTTCACTGCTAAGAAAAGTTGCTGCTTTGTAAAGAGACTTCTAGGCCTGCTCCCTTGAAGTGAGGAGGGTAAATGTACCCTTATAGGGGAATTCTCTACTCAATATTAAAAACAATGTCATAGTCTAGTTTAAACTGCATGAATCCTTCTTGTGTTCATTAAAGAAATTGAGAGTCTGGTGATTTTATACAGCAAAAGATTCCTATTATTAGATCCTGATTAGCCTAAGGGGAAGGAGTACTAATACTAAGTATGCTTAGCACTTCATATCAGCTTTTTCTATGTTGTTGGATAGTAAACATTCAGAATTTTTGCATGACACTCTGAGGGATACACTTTCAATATTGTTTGTAGTCAACATGTACACAACAAATTATTTAAATGAGCATATAGTAGAGAATTTTAGGAGTGAGATTCAGCTCATTCAATTTAAATGCCTTGAATGTACCTCAAATTTAAGCTTGTAATATAAACATCCTCTTAAAAGTTTCCTGTGTTTTCAGGAAGAGAATTCAAGTTTAATCCTGTTGAAAGCCTCCACGGAAAGATTGGTGATTTATTAAGCTTCAGCACTCTGACGGTGGAATGCACGGGATTCAAGAAAACATCTCTAAATAATAATGCTTTATTTCTTGATATAGGATCAACTGTCTTCAAGAGATGCCTATTCGTCTGTTTTACAATAATGCTGGAGTAATATTTTTAGACAAATGTGTAATCAGTTGACCCAACAGGCCATAGGGTACTCCTGGATTGGCCTATGTCCCCTCAGCTATACTTTGATATAAAGCCATTCAGTCCACACTTCAAAGGTGCGAATTGAAATGAAGTCTGTACAGTATTCTGCACTAAATTAACCAAACGGATATTTAAACAAACTACTAAAAAACACTCATTCAGATAAGATCTTAAGACACATCCTAGTATGTCCATCATCACCCTTGGTTCTGTTAAAACTTAGTGAAAAGAAAAAAAATGACGTGGTTGAACCTAAACTTTTAGGTGGGAAAAAGGTGGGAAGCAGCTAACTCTGTAGTTATACTTTCAGACGGTGCAAATTCAGCAGGCAGCATGTGAGTGGGATGGTAATGAGGAGCTTTGAGTAGGCTGTGGTCATCTCTTGATCTAGATCAGCACCAGCTGGAACAACACATCCAACTCTACCCATAGTCTTCTATTATATTTGAACTTTTGAAAATGTAGCCCAGTAGCTAAAATGTCTTCTACATAAATTAGACTATACTGCAATTACATTTCCTCACGTCAGTGATTTCATTTACTATTAATTGTGGTTCAAATGTAGCCATGGGCTAAGTTAGATATGGTGTCAGAAGTTCAGTGCTGCTGTACACTTACAAGAACAATGTGTTCCTTCTTTTCTTTTACCATTTGGTTCTCTGAAATGACTTGGTATGTTTCCCTGTACTGCAAAAAGCCAAGTGCAGGGTAAATCAACAGTACTGAGATATGAAGCAACATTCAAAACCAAGAATGACAGAGCATTTCTTGCTTACTTAAAAATGAAAAAACATGCAGACTTATTTCCACTTCTTAAATTTTATTTTCAGTCTTTTTTTTTTCTTCTTAATAAACTCTTTGAAGGTCAAGGAAGACGAGAATCCAATTTTTGTGGATAAATAAAAAGTGAAAAGATTACACCTACCCTTTTGAAATAAACACTAAAAAAATATGTGTTAAGAAAATACACAGCATTACAATGGAACAAGGAGAAGGGGTGAAAGCAGCACCAAAATTGATGCACAACAATACAAATTAGCCATATGCTTTTAAAAGCCCAGTAAAATCAGTAGAAACTTTCCCACTGCATCACAGTTTGTTCCAGGCCACTGAATACCTTACTTAATTGTTCCATACTCTTCCAAGTAACTTAATGTTCTTTAGAAAAATTTTCACTTATATTTGGGTCCAAAAAAAATTGTCAAATATTTATGTGAGAAAATATTTTTCAAAAGGGAAATTTAATCATAGATGTATGGAGTTTTCTGTTTGGGTCACTATCTGGTCTCTAGGGGAAAACTACATGGGAAATTCTAGAAGTAAATTAACAATAAAATTTCATGCACTTAATTCTCTATCCCAAAGGACCAATTCTGAAGAAAAATTGAGAGATGTTTCTGCCACCATATTTCTTACAAATAGGTCTCTAGAGAAGGGGGAAATAAATTCATTGCTGCTTGGAGTCTGAGGCAATGAGTGGATGTAGTATTTTTAAAAACAGTACAATTGTATTTTCAAATATATTCTTGCAGAATTTCTTATCTTACCTCTGAATAAATTTATATATATGTGTAGTCATCCACCTGACTCCACTTGTCATGTAGTCTAGCATAGCTACTAGTTAAAGGGTAAAGATAGGAGACCTCTTTTGTTTTATACCTCTAGAATGATCATTACTGAGAAGAAAATCTGTAAAAAATGAGCACATTCCTTTCCCTACCTTTACTCCCATTTTTTACAGTGAATCTATCCGCTCAAAGAAAACATTTTGTTTGTTACGTATTTAAGTTCCATAATTTTAAACAAAGCATTATGCTCACAGAAAATATTTATTTTAAAAATGTGTGTTTCAAAGTCCTTTCTCATATGGTCAGGGTCATCTTCTGGTTAAAGAAGAGATATGAGTCAAGAAACCTCTGTTTTTGTTATCACTCTGTTGCTGACTTACTGTGAGATTTTAGAAAAATTGTTTTCCCCCCATGCCTCCAATTCCCATATACAGAAGATGAGAATGTTATTCATTAGGCTTTTTAAATTCCTTTGGAATCTCCCAAAGATGCTCAATATTATGATTAATTGTTACTATCAATGTATCTATGGAGTAATAAACACTGACCACATTTAAATAGCAAAACTGTCTCTGGCATTTGTACAGTGTTCAGATATGCGAAAAAGAGAAAGAACTATTTCAAATATTAATCTAACGGTATTTGAAATTTGAGGAAGAACAGAAAAAGAAAAGAAATATTTTTTTGTTTAAAAAAACAATCCAACCAACCAAAAATTAACCTGGTTAGTTTTATCATTTGATTACTATCCCCATTGCTTTTTAAAGAATGGCTCAACTACTTATAGATATTTAATTAAATATAGGTTACTAGGAAAGTGGATAGCTGCTCACTGTATATACATATTACCAGAGATAGTGTGGTTATGGTTCTGACTTTTTAAAATATAATTCTGATTTCAATATATACTAAAATGTATTTCAAATAAAAGATGACTTTATAATTTTAAAATTGTTTATCAAATTGAGTCGTAATATGGTATAAGTGGCATACTAATTGGTAGCTTAAGTTTGTAACCCTGCCTTTTAAAGAGTCTCCAAAATTGGGTCTCTTCATACAGAGTATTACTGACAGTTAAAGAACCCGATACCAAGAATAAAACCACCTGTATGATTGTCTTAGTGTTATTTTGAATAAGGAAGTGTCATGCTATTGCAATTTTTTTTTTCTGTCCATATTCTAAAAGTTTTGTCATTGCAGCATTGATTAGCAATGATTAGAAAATTAAGGATTTAGTCTAATAAAGTTTTCTACTTCAAGCACAAGATGAAATACAAACATAAATGCAATTTAGCTACAGGAAATAAATATGTGACCACTTCTTTATATTTTTGGTGTTATAATTACAGGGAATTATTCAAGTTGCTGGGAAAGAATTGTAATAGATAGGTTGTGACCTTGTCTCATTCGCTAATGCAGGGGAGGCAAGATTCTCAGCAGTTCTACTACACAGGTCATATATGTTTGACGTTGGCTATGAACATAATCCTTATTTTCAACAGACTCCTCACCATTGCTGACAATGCAGAAGGACAAGCTCTTGTCCTGGGTTGATCCTAAAGTGTCAGCCTAATGATTTCCCAAGCTGCAAAGTAACAATGGTTGCCAGTCATTATGTAGATTCATGTTAAACTGGTTTCCCACTCCGAAAATGTTGGAGTAAAAAAAAATTGCAAAATAAGCATTGTCTCACAAGATTAACAGCTCAAGGAAAACATGCTTTATGTAAAACTGATGTTGCATAAAATAAGATAAACATTGGGCCACGTGTTTCAGTAGCACTTAAGGCTAAAATTGCTTCAAAATCTTGTACACATGATAAAATTACCTTTGCTGTTAAAGGAGAATAGTAAGACTGTGCTGAACCTAAAAGAAATGCTGTAAGGCAAAAATGAATATTTTTAATGGAAGTATGGAAAATATCTTGGTAAGGTCAAGAGTCATGTAAGGTTGATGGAAAAATTATACAACTTACTAGAGAGAAAATAATTATTGTCCAATGCAGTCAAAAATTTAATATCATCAACTCTTCATTATGAATCCCAGCATAAAACAATATGTGTGTGTTTGGTTTCCATCTCACATAACAAAGGGCTTGATGAAATTTACATTGCAGTTTGAGTCTTTTCTCTTAGAATGAACTTGTTGGTATTAGTTATTAATAAAGAATATTGAATATTAAATAAGATTAAAATATCAAATGAATAGTAAATAATAAACATTAAGTAAATAAATAATTAAAGACAAACTAATTGAGTGATTGATTAAATGTGATTCCTAGGATTAAATTATGGTTTGCTAAATTGTATATACTTTTGTATGAAACCTATTCAGCAATGTGAATGAGGTTCATTCCCTTAGTATCTCAGTATGAACTCCCTGAAAGTCAAGATAAAGGACTGAAATTCTATTTTTCTTGTAAACATTCACCATCAGTAGCTTTATTTTCACAGTTTTGATAGGATTTGACATTAGATATATTGACCTCAGGGCCCAGAAGCACAGGTAGGAATTTGTTCCATCCTTCCGCTAACATGGAATAATACTGATAGAAATAGGCAGATCCATCAGGTCAACGAGTGACCCCGAGGTTAGTGTAATTGGAAACATTTTGGGGTTTTCAACCATGGGATGATCTACTCAACACCTGGTCTACTGACACCTGAGAGGATGCAAGAATCTCATAGGGGAAAAAGAGTTCTAGTACAGGAGCTAGTGGGGTTCTTTGAGAGAGCTTAAAACTAGCTTGGAAGGGGGAAAGGGACAAAGCCAGGCTCCCCTGCGATGGGTGATGGGATGGTGTGCCAAAACTTGAATATTAGGTCTTACACCACCAAAACATCCAAGTTGGTGAGCAATATTAGATGAGTTATAGATCATGGACCAGGTACAAAATCCAGTCCAAAACAAACCAAAACAACAACATAAAAAAAAGCTGGAAGAAGCAGCTTTCTTTGGCCTGTAATAGCCAAATATTTAATGGAAGGCTGTTTTAGGTGACAATGAATGTAGTAGAAGGTTGTATTTATCAGTGAGTGTAACCCAAGAAACAGTCCAGTGACTAACTAATTGCTTTCTCCAGAAAGTCAGAGTAACCCTTACACATGTGATGAAACATATGTTCCTTTTAACATTTCCTCGGTTGTGTTTTATTTCTCTCTGGGGGCAACTTTGAGCTGTAACATTTTCAGTCTACTGGAGGGGTTAACTTCAGGTTCCAAAGACAGTTTTTATTGTTTTTCTATCAATATAATAGCAGGGAAAGTAGAATTAAACTCATGTTTCAAAATTGTGATTGCCTCCTAGACCACTAGGGGTAATATTGAGGACTTGGAAGAGCAATGAGGGGTGTTCTCAGATGGTGTCTTTGTTTGACAATTGCAAGAATGTATTTCATATTTCTCAGCAGCAGGAAATATTCTAAGCTTTTTGCTACATGTTGTTCTTGAATGGCACAATATTGCCCAAGTATTTCTTTTTGGAGAGGAATTTTTAAACTTATTATTTGTTAATCTCACACCACCTATCAAAATTCAAAATGATGAAAGAAGAATGAAAAATTTTTTGCCCTGCAACTTTTTTTTAATACATGTCTAGTCCAGATAAGCTACAGTTTAGCTAGAGAAAAAAATGTATTGACAGTTGAACAAATAACTGCAAAATCACTTTGGACATGTTGAAAATTAGCTTAGAAAAAAGATATAGGCTTCAGTTTGCTTTCATTAGTAGTGGCAAAATTCACCTCTGACTTGACCGCATATGTGCCCAAAGGAAGATTAAAGACTGAAAAGAATTGTGTTATTATGTTCAAAATTCATTGGGTAGCTTTCACTTTTGTTTATTAAGGAATAGAATAGAAAAAACCAAAAGATAGGAAAAAAATAATGAGAGAGCTATGTAGAGAGGAAAGAAAACTCAGTCTATTGGACTTAAATGTCCAGTTTGGTTTGATGGACTCTGGAGGAGGTAGAAAGAGAAATTGAGGTACCAGATTTTATCCCCTTAGGAATCCTTGTTAATGAGGTAGTCTCTAAGGTAGGTAAGATATGTTCTCATTCTAGTGTATCCTATCCCCTCCACCAAAATCTCTCTAAAGCTTTTGAAAACTTTCAATCACTGGTTTGGAGAAGGTCATGATAATGAAGTATTTTGCAAAAGCTCAAACTCACAGTAGTGACTGTAGCTCAAAACTCTGAAGTGTGGACCAAGGTGCTGAGACCGTGTTCTTCTGCCCTTTAGCTTAATGGCAGAGAGAAGGATATTTTTGTAATTGCTGATTATATCTCACAATTTGAAATGGAACTTTACCACTGTTATCAAAACAACAAAAGAGAACTGGGGTATAATGGAAAAAGGTGAGACAGTGCATATCAGAGCTGGAAAAGGGCCCTGGTGTGATTTACACTAGACCAGGATGTAGCTAGAAACTTGCTATATTTATTTCTGTTGTAGTAAGTCCTCCATCTGTAGAATTATGAAAAAAAAATAGGACCTTGTGAAAACATGTTATTAGCTTTTTTTCCTGAATGATTTTCATTTTCCTTGAAACAATCTTGTAGTGCCCAACAGACACTCATCTGTTTTGTGTTGCTATATGAACTTCTCATAAATTCTTACTAGTTAGGTCTATGTTTTTCAAATTAATAAATGAAGAAAGAAAAATATGTTTCATGGTCTCCTTGTGCTGAATTTTACACTTAAAAGGAATAATAGTAAGAGAAATACAGCCTAGAACATAACGAGTGGTGGGTTTGTGGGTAGCTGGAAGTGTTGATAGTACCTACATCAAGCTTCCAAGTGAAGTGCAGGGTTTTTTTCAGTTTCCATGAGTTATCTATGGAGAAGTACATCATGTTCACCAACAAAATTTAGAAAACATCAAATTTCTTTTCAAGCAATTAAATCACTAATAAGTTAATTCTGTTACACTATATTACCAAGAAAATACACAATAGTCAAGGAATTGCTTTTGGTTCTTCTTCTGTCATTTGTTGCGTATAATCAACAATACATTAACAAAGACAGTAGATTTGAACTCACAATTGTTTATTGATACTGAATGAACTATGCTTTTTAAATTTATTTACTTTGCATTATTAAAGAGGTGTTAAGATCAGTAGGTCTTCTTAAGGAAGTCTAAAATACAGCTTGAAAGGAAAAAAAGATTAATATTGATTCCCTTGAATAAAAAGGAAAAGAATATGCAAGAAGAAGATGCCAGACCTTTTCTTAGGTGTGGGGTAATTGCTTGATTTCTTTTTTTTTTCTTCCTGTGGTGGTGTCTTTTCTGTCCTAGGTATTTTCAATCATTCCCTAAATTAATGTCAAGGTTTGAGTCTTTAAACAAAAGTTATTATATCATAACACTCTCAGTAAACAGTCTTGAGGTTGTGGCAATAGTAAAATTATGTCTAGATACACAATGTGCTGTTGTAGGGCAGAAAGATTTTTTCCTTACAGCTATCTAAACAGAACTTTGAAGGGGAAAGTGCATATAAATATATCAGTCTAGAAGTGACAGCTTTGCAAAACACGTTTTTAATCAGCGAAATATACATTAAACCACTATAAAAACAAACGCTTATCATTTCTGATGTAGACAGACAAGATTTGAGAATGTATCATAGGCTTTAGAAGTCTTAAGAAGAGTTATAGCAACATATTTAAGGGCCTGATCCTTCTTCCAGTGTAATCAGACAGACTTTTTTTTCCAATTATTTCAAAAAGACAGGAATTGATACCCAAGCTTTCTTGTAACATAATTCTTCTCACACATCTCTAAATCTATGTAGTCCTACTCTTAGCGTCTACATATTGACGGCTTGTCTTCATAAAAATTGTAATTTGCCATTTAACTTCTTCCTGTGAAGTCCTTCCTTTAAGAAATTGAATTTGCTTGTAATGGCTCAGGATCAGGGATGGAGAAGGAAGATTTTGTTACACAGGTTGTAGCAAGTGGAAAAACACCAGTGTAAAATATGTGGAGGTTCAGAAGGTACAGCAAGGAATAGGAAGAGAGTCTTGCTATACTTTATATTGCAGACTTCTTTATGATGATTTAGGTAGACCTAATTAGTACTATGAGGGGACTCTACATTTCTTGTCTGGATTGGAAATGAAAGATTGGGCATTCAAAACTGCCTGTACTAGAGGGTCATCTCTCTTTTTCCTAAAACCCACCAATGTATGAAGGAATCCTACTGATTTCTTTAGACTTTACACACTTCTTCCATAAAGAATATTTGTGCAGCATAGTGGAAAACTATCTATGCATAGATGTGCTATTTGTATGACCATTTTTGTTTGTCTACATTGCATATTATTTTTAAAAATACAAAAAATTCAAATCTAGTAAAATATTGGATTTAGTGTGATCCAAGTCTTTCTGAATAACAACTGCGTGTAAATCTGATATACTACTCTTCAGCAAAATCATAAGAGAATACACCTCAATATTTTCTCAAAATGTAAGGACTTGTTTATATCTTAAAAGTAGAGACCATAGCTAACCAGGTTCATAATTCACAAACATAAAGATTTGTCTATCCCTTTCATACTTCTTGGTCCTCAATGAAATTGTAGCAAGTAAACAGATAAACCTTCAATAAAAACTTAAACTTCATCTAAAAGTTTCTTATGGAAAAGATGCAAGATCATACCACCTCTTAAAGTGCCACATGGATCCATATGTCAACATATCAAAGGTCTCTCAAAATCAAGCTGTCTGGATTTTCAAAGGAGCATTTCTAGAAATACTTTGAAGTCTTTCTGTGAAATATGCAATATGCAACATCATGATTAGTCATCTGATTCCCAAGCTCTGTCTGGGAAATGCATCTTTAAGCCTCTCAGAAAAAGCTTCATTAAATGGTGATCTGAGTTCCCTGAGAAGAAATCTAGAGCTGACCTTTATTCTACGTTGAAAAGGGGAAAAGGGCAGAAAAGGAAACTTCCAAGGTGCACTGGTTGCTTTTTGAAACCTAAGCAGAAAGGAACTTTCATCTATCAGAAAAAAAAAATTCTTTCCCTCATGTTTCTGCTATCTGTAATGATAAGAAATAATTTAACGTTAGACAATTCCCTCTCAATTGACTGGTTTAAGACGGTTTCAGTATATGTAATCTAAGGCAAGCAAGGTGGGTTACATTTTGCAGAGACCTGGAGGATTATTTACTAGTTAGATAGCACCCAGAGGAATGCATTATGGCAAATTTTCCTCTGAAGTCATTGCTAAATTGATAAATTGTTCATGTCAGATTTATAATGCTATTAAAGAAATTTCAGAGTCTTTGATGCTGTGGAACTCCTTACTACCTTTTCACTATCTCAGTGAAATCCAGCCCAAACTCTTTATAGCAGAAAGTCTTAAGATACACAGGCATATTAAGCAGCAACAGAATATTGAGCTGACTAAACGTTTATATATTTACCCAGACTGCATAGGTACCACTATAGATATCAAATTGGTGATCTGTATGAAAAAAACCCTCAGCTAATCTCCCTATGGTATATCCTTTCACTCAAGAATATAATTGTTACCTATCTATCAAACCTAGTTAAGTTATGAAACTTGATTACACAAGAGGCCTTGACATTGCCTTTTTTTACTGTTTATTGTCACTGATGGCACTTTATGTCAATAAGGGACAGGCACTCGTGTTCAAAATTCCATTTTTTTGGCAATGAAGAAACTTTTCACATTCAATGTCCTACTCATACAGGTCATAGTACATCTGCAAGTATAAAATATGGTAGAGGGGGTCTGTTTAGTTTGATTATAGGAGTGGTGTTAGCAGCTTGAAACGATTTTGTTTAGATTTTATTCAAGCTCCTAAAAGTTCTCATTTGAAGTTCTGTTGAAGAAGCAATAACAGAATCTCTGAGTATGGGGAGACCAAAACCAAAAAATAGCTCAGCACAATCCAACTAGAGTTTTGAGAACACAAGTCATTAAGTTCTCTGAGAACTTCTAAATATAAACCATTCCTAAGGGTAATGGGTGAAGTCTTGGCTTGCATAAAATCAGTGGTTCCACATACACTGAAGCCAAGATTTATTTCAATGTCCTTTGTGTGCTCACAGTGATGGTATATGACCATATGGACTCTGAAACAAATCTGTTCCTAATGGAACTGTTTGGCAAAAAATTTAAAGATAAGAAAATAAAGGGATATATCAGCTTGGTTCAAAAGGTTGTTGTTCTGTCTTTTCCACATTAGGAAAGGGAAAGATGAAAAACTGTGTGCAGGATGACAAATCCTCCCCCACACCCAGTTACAAACAGAGTATGCAAGTGAAAAGTAACAGAAGGTGAAAAGGATTGATTAAGTGAGAAACAAGAATACATGAATTCCTTCAGTTCTGCAAAAATACAGGTTTTTCAAGAATGATGTCTCTTACCCAGGAACATCAACTTCTGGATTACATCCAGAATATTCCCTGGATGTAATAGGGGATATTTATGAACTTAGTTTAAACTTTATTTAATTAATTTATCTTTCAGGTCTTTCTAGCCTTCAACTTAGAACTAATATTTCCACTTTCACAAGGAAAGAAACAAATTAAAAACAAACAAAGAAAAAAAAACAAACAAAAAAAACTAAACAAAACATCTTCAACCAACCAGTCAAAAAGAAAAAAAAAGTTAAAGTAACAGTGGTTTGTTCCTAGGTTCTTTAATTTGGTAATCATCAAAACCACCTGATAATGCAATCTTTCGTGTGCAATCTCAGGATTCACTTCAAGTTATTCCTCTGCTTCACAGTAAGAATAAGTTACTTGCTTTCCTGGCAGCATTAGTAACTTCATATTTGTGAATTTAAAGTAGTTTGATCTTGGCCTGAGTCTGCAGAGAGGCTGAAACAGTACCTTCAGGAGGCATGAACTGCACTTGCCATCTGCCTTGGGACTCAGTGGATAGTGCAATTGTGCAGCTGATTAATTAGGGATTTTTTTCCCCCCAAGTTTCACAAAATTTCAGCATTTTTACTTTGAAATTCACTATTTTGCTGTCATCAGGCATCAGAATTTTCTGTTAGGCGTACTGCCTTTGCAAACCATTTCTTTTTAATTCCTCTTTCTCCAGCTAGTGAATTTACCTTTCAGAACGGAGCATCATGGAATCTGTGCTGGAATCTCTGTTCAGTGTGCAGAACAGCCTATTTGACCAGGGAAACAAGAACTTGAATACAGTCAGCTAGGAAGATGATTTCCTTGAAGCTGAATACAAGTGCTCTCCTGGTAAATATTATGGAAAGAAAGAGAATACTGTTTGATCTTATCTGGGAACTTACAAAAAAAAATCACCCTCAAACCTAATTCCCATAACTGATCAGGCTATATAACAGTTTGCAACCATAAGCAGCAATCCTGACTGCAATTAAGAGGAACAGAAATTAAACTAAAACAGCTCAGGATTAGTAGTCTTTCCAAAAATCAGTTTTTCTGGCAACTGAAGGAACTTTTGGCACTAAATGTGTATATTGCTGGCTGAACAAGTTGATTTTGTTTCATCCCACTGTAGTCAGAGCACTCAGGCATCGTACTGCAAATGTTCAGAGTACAATAAACTTTATCTGGATTCAGAATTATCATGTTACTGGAAGCATTTTGCCTGTTAGGTGTACCATTGATCTACTGATCCATTGGCAGGGAGACTGCAGTAAAACACAGGCTGACATCTGTATCCCCCCAAAGGACAGCAAGGAAAAGGTCTCCTGGGAGAATTTACAATATCTTAAAAGACCCGGGTTCATGATCTGAGCATGAGTAACTCGCATTAATGTCTGAAAAAGCAATAAAAATGGAAATTTTCAAAGGAACTTGATGGGAAAGGCACCATCCAAAATCACTGTGCTTCCATTTTAAAAATAGCTATGGATTATTAGAGAAATAGTAGTTAATCTCAAGAACATGCTTGAAAGTGGAAGTTATTTACTGATTGCCCTAAACAAAAACAGTCCGAGAAGAAAGCTTGTCTCTGTGGTGGAAAATATACTTTCAAGGAAATGATTCCTGGAAGTAAGTCAAAATTGGAGAATAGTTTCAGCCACAATTGAAAAAGAGCACACAAAAAGCACAAAAGTAAACAAATAACAAAAGTTCCATTTTCTGACTTGAGTTTATTTACTCAGGCATAATAGTGACACATTTTTCTCATACGTCTTGAAACTCTGTATGACATTTATGTAACCGTTGATATGACTGAATCCATATTGTTTTGAGCAGCTAAGAATAATGATGTATGTTTATGATGATCATCTCAATATGCATTGTTGTTTTAAAGACTTACATTTCTATGAATAGTGGTAAATAGCTAAAAATCTAGAGAAGCCTAAAATCCTTACTACATTTCTATTTTTTTAATAGCTAAATCATTAAGAAATTATAGTGTATTGCTTTATTAGAGTTTTATTAACCTGTGTTCTGATATAAATGATCTTTTAATATTGTTTCATTCACAATTTGGAACCTAAATTACTGTATATATTTGTTCATAGGAATTATATTTGTTAATGAAAATATACTTCTGGGTTTTTTTAAATTTGAGAAATGGGAGAGTTAGATCTTTTTTAGAATTCATATAGTTCCATCTGGAATGGTGTTTTTTTATGTCAGCTACAATGCAGGAGAGAAAGAAAGAAAAAGAAAGAAAGAAAGAAGAAAGAAGGAAAGAAAGAAAGAAAGAGAAAGAATATTATTAATGTTACTTTTAATATTTTTTAATTGAAGTTGTTAGGTATAACACACAGCATTTAAAAGGCTGCCTACAATTAAAGCATCCCAGAGTAGATTTTTATTTGTTAGAAATTACTGTATCACTCACTTCAAGTAAAAATTTGGTCATTTCTGTCAAATGACTACTTTGAAATTTAGATTGCCTTAGTTGTGTTTCTACAGATGACTGATCTACTTTTCATAAGAAAAATATGTACTCTAGTATGGCTGTTTCTATAAAAGCTAACATAAACAACATATATCCTTTTGGAACAACCCTAACCAGTAGCTAAAAGGTACAGTTCAGATCAGTATCTTATATCTAGATGACAGAGATGAAGGAGACAGTTAGAATTCAGCAGACACTTTAGGAAGGATCTGCCTAAGACTGCTACAAGAGGAGTCTGAGAATAAAAGGCACTTTCAACCAAAAAGAAGTAAAAAACAGAACCTGTGGTAGCTCACAGACAAACAGCTGTAATTTGGTCTCATCACACATCAGCATCTGTTAGATGTAAGGAAGTCCCTTGAAGGTCTTTTTTGTAATTACATCTCTCACATGGGGGATAAAACCTGCAGCATGAATCCCCTGTCTTTGCTATTAATACATTACTAAAAATCTTCATACTAAAATGATTGAAGTTTACTAATTTCAAGCCTACATGCTTGGGAAAGAAAAGAAATTAAGAAGAGATTCTAAAACATCCTCATTTGACAAAGATTTTACATAACAGTAAGAATATTAATACTTAAAGTTCAGTAATTTTCCATGTTTAATAACCCTTAAGACTATTTAAACAAGAAGCAAAAGGATATCAAGATAAAACATTAGTGAAGGTTTAACTTTACCTTCTCTAGGGAGAGAGATCTATTTTTAAAATTAGAGGTCATCCTTACTCTTGCAGTATTCTCTATTTCTTACTCAAAAGTGTTCTGGAAAATCTCTTGGTCACTTGGAAAAATTAATAACTTTTCTGGTTTCTATGAGAAGAAAGACAGTAAGCCATGCCAGCCAACCTAGGCATCTGCAAAGTCCTTTTGTGGGCTTAATCCCACTTTTAGATAACATCAAAATGAAATTCCTATGTCATTAATCTTATACCCTTGCTAATATCAAATGAAGTTAGCTAAGTAATTCAAAAATCCTGCATGAGCTCAAAGGATTAATGAGGTACCATGATTTATTTTGAAGAGTTGCCAAATTGTCATCTCCTCCATTTTTTTTTTGTGTTGAACTGATTACATTAATAACAACACAACAGTTTGAGCCTAATCTCCAAAATTCTGAACTTTACAAAGCAAACAGTTTGCTGATCCATCAGTATTTATTAATCACACCAATTACACTGAGGTCAAATACCGTGATTACAATCCATGGTGCTTACACCATAGAGGCAGAGAAGGAATTTGTGTAACCCTTCAAAGAACAAGAGTCTCTTTTGAAAGAGCACCTATGCCGGGAGGTGCCTACTTAGAATTAGCAAGTTTTTTTAAACAATGTCTTGTACTAGAAAGGCATGAAATAAAACAAATAAGGTTTAAGACGGTTACAAATTTGTGTGAATTTTTCCTCCTCTGTTGTAGCATAATCAGTATAAGATAATTAACCAAAAGTTTCAAGTTTTTCACAGTACTCCCTGGAGAAAATTAAATAAAGGAAAGTTATTAGAGAAAGGGCTTTAGAATGCAAAATAATTGGAAGAATAGGAGACTTGCTATCTATCTACTATAATCTGACTATTTACCTACCTGTCTAATCAGCAGTGTCCTACCCTTTTATCTACTTTACTTTTTTTCAAGACCTGTTGAAATCAAAGGAGAATTTAGGTCTTCATCTACTCAAAATATAAATAGCAAGCTATGAAATTGCAATGAGCTGCAATATAAATATTAGTTGAAGGCCTGTCTAGTCTGGAAAAATGTTTCTGGGCCTGCTTTTATGAAACATTCTTCCTCATAAGGACAGACTTTAATGGCATCAGGTTCAAGACAGCAGGAAATAGGATTCTTTCTGGTGTCAACCTTAGAAAAGCTTCATGTTTTTCTAAAAATAAAATAAAAAGTATATATATTCTAATAAAAATATATACAGTTTAAATCATGACTTATGAGCTTAGTAATTTAAGCTTGAATAGATCAGAGAACAGGAAAAACTAAATTTACATATTCATTAAGGGCACAGTTTTGTATCTGTTTGGAAATAGTCCCCTAACCAAGATTTTCCAATTTTGAAAAAGAGTCTTTTGCAAGTCTTTGCTATTGTTAGATCAGTTCACAACACAGAATTTTGCTATCTAAATTCTTATTCAACAGAACAAAATCTTAGCTTTACACGCAGAGTGCAAAAGATGGTAGTACCTGAAGCAAATATCACAGAACTGATTGATAGTAGAAATAAAGACAGAAAAACAATTCTTATAGTTTGCCCTGATCATGCTACTTCTCTTTCTTGGAGAATGCTAATACTATGTAAGGTATAAACACAAATAACTTTGCTAAGAAAAATGTTGCAATGATTGCGACACAAATGCAACACTCTATCATTTGTAGCCACATAAAATGAAATGTTAATGAAAAGTAAGATAGAAATAGGTAAACTGTTGATCAAGACACATTACAAAATTAAACTAAACCAACAAATAAATCGAAATTGTGATGTTACTCTAGTAAAACGGGAAATAAAGGGTGGTACACTGCAGCTCAAAATTGAAATCAAAAACGTCTCCTCATTTCATTGTTCTAATGTTTCAAAAAAGAAGATATTATCAACAATCTATTGCTAAGGTTATAATCTATAAGATTACAACTGTGGGAAGGTAATTCTGACCTACTAACTTTGAAATTATTTTAATAAATAATATTTTGTTCACTGTTTTTTTCAGTGTTGACTCATATTTCAAATGTGTTATCCAAAATGAGCTTGCAAAGAACTCATTTACATCTCTGCCTTTGCTTACAAAGAGCTCTCGTGAGGCCTCTCCATGAACTGCCTTTTTTTTATTTATACTGTTTTTGTTCCCTGGTTTTGTTAGGTGCTGACAATTCATTACTTTCTGATCTCTCATCAGACATCCTTGTTAATGAATCAGAACCTTTATGGGCATTTCACCTCCTGCAGTTCTAAAACATTCTACTATTCTCTGAATTCTACTGTTCACTGAGTGGTTTAACTAAGTGAGGAAGCAATAGCTTTGATTTACCTTTAGATGCTGACAAACAGAAGTGCCTTACAAGAACTTTTGGGAGAAGCTTTCCTGCAGCTTCAGAGATATTATTGTTTTTCTAATAATGACAAACTCGTTTAATTAAAAGAGAGAACTGGGTTATAATTGCATTAACAGATATTTAATTATTACTTTTTTTATATTGTAGTTTCTTGAACATTTATACAACTTCCTAATTAAAATTTATGTAGGCAGCAATAAACTTGAAGTATGGATGTTAGTTATTCAGCTTGTTAGTATAATTCTTGTAATAATGTCATATTTGAAAATGAAAATACAATCTGTTTATGAAACATGTGGAAGAGCAGATCAGAGTCACAGTTGGTATTGTTCAATAAGGGACTTTGAAATACTGGTCACCTAGTTCAAAAAAAAGAAATCATTAAAAGCACTGTGGAACAGAAGGTTATTTAAAAGTGTAGGGTCAAATTGATATTGAGGTAATAATAACCAGGATTCATTGTCATAAAATGATGTCTTAGAAAGACACTGAAACAATCTTCTATCTACTTCTTATGTTTAAAATAATGGAGCTGTAATGTAGCTGCATTTAATAAAGGGAGCAATAAACACTTAAGGCTGATCTGACAGCATTATGCCATACTTTGGAAGTAGTTCTGGAAGTGTGCAAAATAACAATTTTATAATTTCTTTATTATTTGTTCAGAATTCATATGTAGATTTCCAAAGGTACAAAAATATTACAGGACCAGTATCTAAACTAGCCATGAGTTAAGTATGAAAGGACAGACTAAAGCTGATAATTTTAAAAACAAATATAATAAAGTATTTATTTAGGTTCTTGTCTTGCCATAACAGCTTCAAAAGAAAGAAATGAAAAGTTAAGATCAAAAGGCACCTGAAGAAGGCTTAAAATGCCAAACATTGAGAAAAATTGCCATTCCATCAACACTTGCTGAAATAATCCTCTTCTGCTTTCCCTCATTCTGGGTTTGGCCCTAACTACTCCTGCCATACCAGTGTAAATAAGGAACCTTTTCTTATTTATGACCTTGAACATTTTCCTCACATGCAATCGAAAAATAATACATTCTTTATGCTTCCAGGTATTCATATTCTGAGGATTCAAGGTATTTGTGACTAGCTCTGTAAGTAATATCATTCTAATTATCACCTAGAATTAATTTGTTGTGTGCCTTATGGTGCCTGTAACACTTTGCTTATTCACCAGTAGCAAGTGAAACACTTTTATTGTTGTTTAATGCTCTTTTTCAACATCCTAAATAAAAGCCCTACCTTTCTCACCCTTCCATTTCCTCTTCCCCAGGAATGCAGTCCTACATTGCAGCCAAATGCCGACAATTTGAAAACTTTTACTCTAGAAGTCCATGTTTGCTTTTTCGTCTTTTGACACAGATTAAATCTATATCACTATGGCTGTTCTCTCCCTGGGGACATTTTACTGCTTCTGCCAAGTGAATATTAAAATCTGACTCATGATATTTCTTCATCAGCCCATGAGTAAAGTTAATCTTTGTTTCCATTATCTCTTAGCTCTCTTAGCAGACCTCTTTGCTGTTTCTTCCTCATTAACAGGAAAAAAAGAAAAATTTTTTCCCCTCAGATTCCTCTTTACATTTCCATGGACATACTGTGTGAAAAATGTATTTTCTTTTGTTTTAATTAATACTCATCAGCTGATGCATTTTATAATAGGACTTATTTAATGTAAAGTTTTCTACGGAAATAGTAGGCTCCAGACCTTTTCCTAACTGAGAGCTTTAACTTCCAGGTAACAAAGGAAAACTTTCATTTCTTTCTCTAAATTAATTTATATGACCAGATTAAGGAAACTATGTAAGCTAGCTACATATTCTTATATTCAGTGAATATTCTTATATTCAGTGGAGAGGAATCAACACTTCCAGTGTGCAACATGTCTCATGGTAATGAGTACGTGTAAAACAGAGCAAATGAATCATGCCCTGAAAATACATGTTTATGAAATTGTATCTAATGTCCTCATCTGCCCTCTCTTTCCCTTTTCCTCTTCCCACCACCATGACAGTAACCTGTGATGCAACCTACTGTTCTCATTCTCACTAACCTAATGTATATTGACTGTTTGCTTGAAATACTGAGAACATACAGCTCCACCTTACTAGACAATTTGTACCCTCATCTGGAGCCCATAACCTGAAAATTAGGACATCAGTTACTAGACACAGTGAAAAATGTTTGCAATACATGTAGGTGAGGACAGAAATAATTCTGGGTCTCTCACTCTCGTGGGAAGTACAAGCCGCTTGTATAAAACCTGAGTGGTGATGCCATCAACAGCCCCATATTAATGGCAATAGTTAACAGAGCTGTACTTTCCAAGGCAGCGCAGTGTTGTCAGCATGTGAATGCCCTAACCACTACTTCTCAAATCTTACAAGGGACCACCAAAGACTGCTGCCACTGACTTCCGAAGAAAATTGGAAAATATACTTAAACAGCATATAGAGACATTAGACATACTTGGAAAATATTTGTTGAACTGTTGCCCTTCATGCAGATATGCTGAGCTGGTAGAGTCATGTATGAGCGGGATCCCAAATTCCGCATAACTCTCAGATGTTTGCAAGTGCTTGAAGAAGTACAGTCTTAGTACATGAGGATTTTTTTTTAATGTTGAAAACAGTTGTTTTATGGAATTCCTTTTTTCTAAGGGACTTTTTGAGCTGCTTCCTCCAGTCCAAACACAGAAATCATTTGAAGAAATGTGGACTGAAAGGTATTTTGACAGTACAGGATCAACTAGTGTTTAGCAAGTGGTAACTATGTGGTATTCCAGCTATGTGGTATTCATGGCAAGTTTTTAGAAATTACAATTAAAAATGAAGCTTCATCTGTGAAAGACCTTTAGCTTATAGTTGGTTTTTTTTTTTTCCCTCTAGTCATGCAGTCTGCTCATACATTTAATTTTCATCTGTGAAATAAAAACTTGTCATAGATGAGTGATCAAATCACAGAATTTTCCGTTAAAGATTTTGAAACTGTCAGGACTGTGGAAATAGGAAGTCTGTAAGTACTTCAGATCTGTAGATAAATAAATAAAAAGTACACAATTTGATCTGTTATGAAGTTCAACCACCATGGTACATCTGGAAATTTGATGAAAAGTGTATTCCGCTTTCACTCCCTCTAGTAGTTTTATGATTGAGTCTGAATAGAGATGGTTGAATACACAGTTGCTCTGAGGTCAAGAGAGTACAGGGATGATAGTTCATATAAATTATATGTATTACACCACTACATTGCAAGGATCAGTGCATTCTTAGGAAATTCTCATTGCTTAACTTTTGCACTTTCACTGCAGATATTGCACTGACACTGATATATAAGGCTATGGTTAGAGCTTATCTCCCCCTAATATGATCAGTCTGATAACTTCTATTTCATTTTGACAGCTATTATACAATACAAGGCTAGTGAACCTGATCTTAATTATTTCTTCCTCATTTTCCTTTGTGCTCCTCTTTTAACTCTGGCGGGCTGATCGTTCCTTTTCAAGACTTCACATAGCGAAGAAAGCAGGCAACAGCCCACACAGCACAGTAAACAGCATCAAATATGTGATCCTAATATTCTGAAAATTCTACTTATATATTTTGTAGAAAACTATGTTATGTCCTGAGTCAACTGTTATACCGTTTAAATGGTTGAACGACAGGTAAGATAAAGGTGCCCCCATTATGTTCTGGTACTACATGCTTCTGATGTCCTGAACTGCCACTGATTTCAGTGGGATTTCTGCGGACAAGGAATGGGGGTGATGGTTAAGCCTTTTATTATCCTTGGTATATGAATATGTAAAAGTACAAATTTTGTAAGAAATTTGCATAATTTGATACTGGAACTTATACTCCATAAGTGACCAGCTAACTCAAAGACTTTCTAAGATTCTATGATTAGTATTCTCTTTTCCCTTCCCTTGTGTTTTTTTTCCACTTTTTTCTTTCCTTCCATCATGTTTAGTCAAATAACAGAAAGGAGTGGCTATACAAAAGCAAAAAGATTCCCATTAAAAGAGAACAGAGAATCACTGTTAGACATTTTACTTCTAGCATTGAATAAAAAAAAAATAAATCCCCACTATGCTAATTTTCAATAGCAGTTTCAGTACAATCCAAAGGCATTGCTCTGGCACATTTAAATCTCTTGGCAATAATAGCTGTGATTCTTCAACTATATCAATAGGTAATCACTTTTTATGTTTATCCTCCATTTATGCCACAGCTTAACATAGTTCCAGAAGGATGAGATGTTAATAGTAAAGGTATAAATTACATGACTGAGAAGAAAATTTCAAGGACAATCAGTTTTCATTGTTCAAAGCAACATTCTTTGACAAGTTAGGTCTATGACAGAATAATGATCTTTATGTTGTAGCAGTGAATGGCTAGATGAGTAGGGTTGATTCTAGGCTATATTTTCCTCCAAAGGAAATATTTGGAACTTTTTGAACACTAGTTACTACACTGAACTGTGGTTAAAAATTTAAATATTTAATACATTTTGAAGTGAAAAATCCTAATTAGATTAACTCAGCATGGTGGTCGCTGATGCCAATGAAGTCAATAGATCATTTCTTTAATGTAATTCTTTATAAAATAATTTGGCTTCTGACTATTAAGTTATGTTAGTACATTTATTAATTAAATTAACTGATGCTGAGGCAACCCAAATTTCATAATATAAAAAAAATTAATTTGTGTTTTTCTTTGAATATGTTATTAAAATATTTTAGTCGACTGTGACATTATAATTAAATTTATTTATACAACTCTTCTACTTTTTAAAAAAAGAAAAAGACAAATATACCATATATGACCTCTTTATGTGCATTTAAAATATTACTAAAATACAGATTTTTTGGCATTAAGGTAAAGTTAAAAAAAAAATTAAGAGACATCCTATAAAATATAATGACGGGACTTTGCTAGACACCCTTCCCTGTACCTTCTTTACTTTTGGTAGCCACAGCTGAATTCATATTTGAGGTGTATCCATTCAGTGGATACACACAACAGCCAGATTGTGCTGGCTGCATTTAAATATTTTTCTACATTTTTGGCAAAATTGACAGCCAATCCATGCCAAGACACACAGCAGCTATATGAGCGCCATGTCCACTACATGTGCCCGTGTCACTTAGCATTATTACTGCCTCTAGCTGGCTTGTGTTTTATGTGCCCTTTGACATTTCAGCAGGTCACTGATTCCTTGGATGTTTAGATGTTTGTGCCATGTTTATCCACACCCTGTCCAACTGGACTGGCTTGTCTAAATTGTATTTCAGTGTCAGGCACCTCTGTAATGTATGCCTCCATGAATGCACTGAGCTGCACGACCAGAGAGATGTGATGACAATGGAGATGATGAAAAAATGAGGAAAAAAAAAATTAAAGATGGGATGTTTGGCTCAGATCATCCTGTCTGTTCAGTGCACATCCTGATACTCTATTTAGGCTTTGCTGTCATACACCAACACACACATCCTTGCTGGACAGTTGCCTGTTCATTCACACAAACATTTTGACCCTGTCCTGCCAATTCCAGAAGAAGACAATCACAATGTGCTTCAATCACAGTGTCCCTGAGATTGTTATGGGACAGTATGAATACTTAAGAACTATTTTAGTGTTAAAAATTATTTTATACTGCTTTTAAAAAACCAGAAGTATTCCATTCAGACCAAGATAAACAAGAAACAGGAGTTAGGGATGTATGTTGTTTGGTATTTTTTTAGGAGCACAATATTCCTAAGAAATGACTGTTCAGGTGCCTGCACTCCTTTTGTGATGAGCACAGCAGAGAGGTGACCAAGCATGCTCTGCCCAGGAAGCAAGGGCCCTGGCAACAACACAGAAAATCTTTATTGCAGCACTTGCACATTTGTGAATTTGGTGACTTGTACCACATCAGTACAAAGAATCAGAGAAAAGTTGGTCTAGAAAGATCTCTATAGGCAGATTAATTATACCTCTGTCAGTCTTTATGAATATTTCTGAAGAATCCAATGATGATGACTCCACAACTTCCTGAGATAATCCATTTCATCCTGTCACTAACCTTACCTTCATAAACACCTTTTAGTCTGAATCTTTCTTTCTGCAGTTTCACACAGCTATTTTTCATCTTGCATTTGTGCCTAACAAATTCAATCATGCTTTTTCTTCATCCTGTCATTTTGAATTCTAATCTCATCCCCCAGCCTGCCTGACATGCTTCTCTTCATGTTGTTTGAAAATTTAAGAGATCTACTCTTTATTGCATTATCCAAGTTATTAGAGCATGTAAATTGATTACTGAAGTCTAAACATCTCCTATAAACAATGGCTTGAATGAACTGCTCCTGAAGCTCTGCAGAAGGGTGTATTGGGAAGTTCAGTGTGTGAGATCGCATATGAGAAGAGAAAAACAGAAGTCATACCCTTTCTGGCTTTCTATTTGTACTTTCCAAACATGGCATTCTTATCTCATTAATTGCGTGATCAGTATATACATGTGAAAAAACCCACACATTCTCCAACTAAAGTATGGTCTTTCCCATATAAGAGCCACATGCAAGTATTCCATGTGCTGTATAGATTAATTATCACAGTTGTGTGAGTATAGACCAAAGCATGCTGGCGGAAAACTGGCAGCATCTAGGATCTGGCAGAACAGTTCTCAGAGTCAAACTACAGTCTTATTTTACTGACCTGTCAATGCCCTTGGACTCAGAAGTTGTTCACAAGTGCCTCAGACATAGGTTCTCCAAGTTCTAACTCCTGCTGTAGAGGTGAGGTCTACACGGTTCAAAATCAGTCATGATTTACCTGTGAACTGGTAGACACTTCCCTCACACAGGCCTCATTGACTTGTAAAATGGTCAAATGTGATAGGATGTGATGTAATGTCCAGAAAAGTCAAATTAAATACCAAATCTGCAATTGTGTAGACTGGCATTTAAAAGTCTGGACTTGCATATCAACTTCTTGTTTATATGCATATTGACTTGCATATAAAACTTCTTGTATGGGTCACATCTTAGGCTATGGCTTTGTACTGATGCTTAGCAATTTTCCCAGAAAAAAGGCCTTGTCCTGAAGCATATTGTCTCTGATTGCTCATGGCATTCTTTAGCACTTCATATAAGTTTGGGGGTTTTATTAAATCCAGTTATATTACATGAAGAGGCACCCCAAAAGGATTTTGCTTTTTGATGCCAATACATTCATCTAATGTGACAGAGGCACCAGCACAGTGTGTGGCAGGTTAGTCTTATAGTGCAAGGATGAAAGATCAAGGTCTACTGAAGTATCATTACAAGTCTACGAGTGGTCAGTCAGGGCCAACAGTAGAACTTCCATCCTGCCTGTAGGAGTGGAGTCAGCTTCAATACCTTGAACCTTTCATACCAGTATACCAGTAGAGCCTGTAACTGTGCCCCAATGTTTTGAACATGTATATGCAGACTTGTAGGAAGTGAAGCTAAATGAGAACTCTGGATCTAAATGCAGTCTTGATACGTAGTTGACGTGACTCATGCATACCAGCGACATAGTATATGTAAAATAATAATTATTTTTAAACTAGATATACAAAAATAAGAACTGTCATTGTTCCAACATATTATGGGAATAGTTTCTCTATATGAGGTAGTAGATCTAGCAATAATTTTCAAATAATCTGAAAATCTCAAGCTGAGACACAGACTGCCCTTTCAGAATTTCTCTTTTTCTTTTTTTGTTTTTCGTTTTGTTTTGATTTGTTTTGATTTGTTTTGATTTGTTTTGTTTTGGTTTGGTTTGGTTTTGGTTTGGTTTGGTTTTTTTGTTGTTTTGTTTTGGGTTTTTTTCGGATATGTATAGTATGGCTCAATTTTAGTATTACAGTGGCAAGGATTTTCCTTTTTGTCTTGCTTTTTTTTTCACCCCAGGTTTAACTTTCACCAGAAGGAAAGTCAGAAAACAGAACTATAGTTAGATTAACTGGCTGAAATACCTTCAAGAAAATAAAAAAAACCCCAAAACATGTTACCAAAAAAACCCTGAGAAAAGCAAAAACCCTAAACAATCTTAGAATGCTTTATTATGATTTCCTTACCCTTTCAGAGCATTTAAAATCATATTCAATTTGCAGGGTCATTGATGACAGATGACTTCATTAATTATACTTTTCCACTCCTTTGTATTTTTAAAAATTATCCACGCTGTGAATAGCATTGGAAAACAAAGTAATATATTACCATCCCTGGAATTTTTGAAGATTAGTACCGTGTCTATAAGAGAAAATCAATTTTTTTTTTGAATCACCCTGAGCTTGAGCTGGCATTTTATACAGTTCCTCAGTTGGCAAATGGCAAAGACTTAAGCTGTGAGAGCACAATCATTCCAACAGTGTGTATATCTGTACAGTATATAATACCTCTGAGAAACAGCTAAGGTAGCATTACGACATATTTCTGAATACAGCACAATATCCTCACTTTACAAGAGTTTCTAGACACATGCTTTCATTGTGTGAGGGGTACAGATTAGATATGGAAGAAAAGATAAGATGAACTTTGGGCTCACCTTTTGAAAAAAAAGTACTTTATGTGATTGAATATCTGACACAAATTTATAGAATCTGGCATCCTAGGTGAAAAGGACAGCCAGCATTCTTAACGCTACTGCTGCCAAAAGATGCTTCCATTGAATTGCAAAGTGAGGATAAAAACTGAAGTCAGGATGTTTTTTGAACTGGTCATTAACTGCTGTTGCTCAAATGTGGATGTTTTTCCTTAGTCAATAAAGACAATATTCAGAAATAGAGACACACAAAACTGAGAATACCCTTTTCCAAATATGAGCTGAAACAAAAATAGTCATATAAGCCAAAATTAGCAAGGAAAGTATAAGGTTGCAAAATTATATCTCAGATAATTTCATTAAGGCAAAGGCCTGAAAGATTAGTAAAGCATTATTATTTACTTTGGAGACAGTTAGATCAAGTCCTAGTACCTTTTTTCTGGAAAGGGTAGGAGAAAGAGACAGAAACGAAGAAGAAATGAACTAATGACTGAAACATGAGAGAAAAGAAATGTCTATAGATTTAGAACTTGAACCTAAGACCATTTTTTTTTCAATTTGTGCTGTAGGACCTAACGCGCAAAGTGCTATAGAAAAACATTTTACTACCTTCTGGGCAATTTGTTTCTCAATTCCAGGACTTTTTAGCATCATGAAGCATTGAAATACACATATGTAAGTTCTGCAACCTTTGAAAGTCCTATCCTCTCTGAAGGAGTACTGTCAATATCCTTGACAGCTGAAATAACCGGACATTGTTAGAGTGATGCTAACAGAGGGGGTTAACAGCTTGTGCATGTAGAAAATACTTGAAGTCAGACAGAAAGCCATTATTATGACCTTGCGCTGACCACATTCTATGAAGTGTTACATGATCAGGGACAGGGAAGTGGCTTAATGGAAGTTATATAGTAGCTAGATGTATCCTTGTCACACTTCATCTAAACTGATACATTGCAATGGTCCACACTGCTCAGACCTGGCAATTACTGTCCAATTCCAATCTATTCCACACTGCCACTATAATGAAAAATAATTAGGAGCCTGAAAATGAGTTTTCACATGAAATGGTTTCAGTGCTTGGACACAATCGCCTTTGGCAGATGGCTTTGGGTTTGCTTTAATATAATAAAGACAGTTAATCATCTCTAAAGAGTGCACAGAATGAATAAACTTTTAACACTACTTTCTCCTCTGAAACTCTCATATTGATCAAATGTTTAATGCTGAAGAGTTCACATTTCTATGGGTGAGTGTTGCTGATACCCAGAAATCTGTACATGTTCTTATACATCTTGGAGAAGAACCAAATTAACCCAGTGACCAATTTCTTGATACTGGAGTTTAGTTTCCATATCGGAGGGGAAAAAAATTGCTCTATTAACTACTGTAAAACTACAGATCTTTGGAATGCTTTCATGAACTCTAGAGAACTATAGCCTACTTAAATTGCAGGAAATTACAGAATCGTAGTAACATTATTGATAGCTTTCAGAAAATACATGCCTATTGTAGTCAGCATGGATATTGATAAGCGTGGCAAGCACTTCATCTGACTTCAGTTATCTATGGTGCAATTGTTAGTAACTTAATGCTCCCATTGTAGCCAAGGTAGAGAAATAGGCACATTTAAGGTGCGATTGGTATGACCTGTATGAGATGCCTACTTTTGGTTGAGATGAATTACACACCAGAAAGTGTGTCACTTTCTCTTGCTTGACTATAGCCCAGAGCAATTAGCTCAAATGTAGTTGTCAATAGCTTTTAAAGTTAGATTCAGTATATCTACCTTGATTGACTGTTTGATTTCATTAAACTATTTGCTAGGTTTTGTGACATTTCTGTATTTGTATCTAGTACACAAGTTGAGAAAAACTGAATGATGTCTCTCATATATGATACAAATCATACCAAATTACAATCTACATACAAAAGGTTATATAAAATCCATTGCATCCAGTGAACTCTAAATTAGACATCTAAGCAGTTCTCAAGCAAAAAAAAAATGCAAACAAACAAACAAACAATCCCCCCGAAAAAAAGCCAAACAAAAAGAAAAAAAGGGTAGACCATTCTTTTCCCAAAGAACTAAAATAAGCAAGACAAAACTGTTGTGAAAGTTATACGATGTAGTTTTTGACTATTCTGTGTGGAGGAGGGATTAGCTAAATGGAAAGAGTTGTGAAAAAAGATGTGGAAAGAGATGTAGAGAGGACTATTATGAGGAAAAGAATATAAAATGGGCCAGTGTTGCTGTTAGTGAATAATGGGGCTGTGGAGATAGAGAACAGATCAGCACTAAGAACAATGAATGTAGGAAAGCCCATCAACAGTATGGGAAGTATTCCAACAGTCCCAGAGTCCTTATTTTATGTGCCTCTACTCAATACCTATAGGGTTTTCTTTCTGCAGCTTTCCTCCCAGGCCACAGAGTAGCACGAATAAGTAGCCTGTCACTTTAGTCATAATTTCTGTAAGAGAATTATTTTCCCTTGGAAACATCTGGTTGTAATGTCCCCTGTGAGGCCCTTCTTCTATTTTGCTTCTCTGCAGAAGTCCTTGTCTTTGATCACTTCTGTAGCAGTTCAGTTATAAAAAGAAGTAAAAAAAAAACCCACCAAAACCCAAAAAAAAAAAAAAAAAAGAAAGACTGATCTTAAGAAATCTCTTAAGAAAAATCTAGATAGAACTCTGGACTATATTTTATATTTTTAGTTCACTGTTGATAAGATAAATAAGTTAATTTCTTTCTTTTCTACTGGGAATAAGTTTCCTGATTAATCTCCTTTCCATATGTTTATAATTTGTTATTATATTCTTAACAGTATCATTAATTGTGCAGGTTTTGGTCAGGAGAGGGTTACATTTTTTCCATGGCCAGGAAGGGGGCATGGTTGGACCCTCAAGTTATTCAATACCATCTCACTTCACTTGCCAGGGATTAGAGTAAGGGACTCACTCTCTCATTTCGGGTTGGACGAGAAACTGTGGTGGGTGAAATGGTCAGGTATCATTTTACTTTCCATGTAAATTGTCTTTGTCTTATAAATTTTGTTATTAATATTGTTGTTACTGTTTGTTTTCTTATCTCGTTGCTGTTTCCAGTAAGTTGTTCTCATCTCAACCCACAATTTTCACCTTTGTGCCTCCAATTCTCAACTCCATTCCTGGAGAGGGAGTGCATAGGAAGTTGTGGAGGGGGCGAGTGAGAGGTGCGTGGTTTGAATGCGCCTCAGTGGGGTTACTGAAATGGAAAGTACTATTCCTAAAGTATGACATTAATTTTTAAAATGTAATTTATTGAGTACATTTAGCAACTTATTCAACCAGTGATTGAAAGCAATATTTATGTGCCTTTTTTCATTTTCAATGAGGAGAGAATTCAGTATTTTATAACCATGTATGTCCCTACAAAAATAATGCTGTATTCCACCAGAGTAGTTATTAGAGATAAATTAAAAACATTTAATTTATGGTTTCAGATGGAAAAGATTTACAATAATGGGAAACAAAAATACTTCTTTACAGTTGAATTATTAGGTGAATCTCTAAATTGTCTCTTACAGAATTTGCAGTCTTCAGTGTTCTAGGTTTTTCTTTTGCATTTATTTTATTGTTTTAGTCAGTCTTGACAACTTTTAACCTCTTTTTAACTACTTTACCTTCACTTTTTGACAGATTTTTATCTTATGACTAGTTTTGTGGATGTCAGTCTTCTCTGATTCAAAGTTAAGGATTTGAAGCTGTCTTACTCCAAGTGGTGATTTTGTAATTCCAGTTTAAAATTACCAAGTGAAATGGGGATTACAAGTAGAATTAATAAATAAATCAAATACCTTGATTTCACATTAAGTCTAGAAACCATAATTATTTATCAATCAAGCAGATTTATTAGAATCTTACTTTGGAAGAATACTGACTGCAAGTTATAAGTGGGTTGAAGACTGATGAGTGTAGTTCACACAACAATTCAGTTTTAACATTATTTCTAGTGCATTCAGTTCTTATTGACTGTCAAACCAACCTCATGTCTTAGAAATGTTTTGAATTTTTTTTCTATCCAGTCTGAAGATATTTATATGTTTAACACTGATCCTTTTGCTTTCATTTTTTTTCAATAGGGGATGTTGCTGCTCTTGAAAAGACTATATGGACTATATCGACTAACTTAATGAATAGCACAAAAGCCATGACAGAAACTTTGCCTTTCCAGACTTGTAAATTCTTTTCAGTGTTTCAAATTTATGTAAAATATCAATTTAATTTTGGTCTCGAAATAAATATTTGAAGAAATTTCATTTTCTGTCTTCATATACTTTACTTCAGTGAAGTGCTCATATATATTTTACCTAAAAAAAAAAAAAATTAAACACTTGCAAAGGAATCTTAATGTACATAAATATTTCTGTATACAGAGACTAATGGAAATTATTTTGATAACTGCTATATTTCCACTGAGGCTGTAATTAACTTTTAGTTTCTGCAATTAGATAAAAAAATGCTCTAAAAGACCTGTAGGTATAGCCATTGAAAATTTTAGACATTTCACAATAAATATCCTTGTGTAATCAATTCATTTAACATTAGTGCCAACTTGTGGCACCATGTCCAGCTGGGACAGTGCATCAAAAGTGAGATTCAGACAGGAGGGAAAATGATTGTGAAATCTGCTCCTCATTATGTCAGAATGGTCATAGGTCTTTTTGCTACCAAGTATGGTTCAACTACTGCTGATACTGTTGATTTTCCTTTCCTTTGCTCTAATAAATAAACTAAAAAATATACCTAGATAGGTATGTTTGGAGAAAGGGTGGAGGAAATTAATCACAATTATTTTTAAAAGTGTTTAAAATGTTGTTATGTTTTTCTCCTTTTTTTCTCCCATCTTTTTGGATTTATCTCCAGGAACCACTGCATAAAAAATAATATCTCAATTGTGGGATTGTGTTCTTTTTTATTTCAAGATATTTTCACCTATATTATCTGTTTTAAGGTATTTGGTTGAGAAAATGGAAAAGAGAATGGATAAAAGGGAGTCTTCAAAAAAGATCTTCCAGAAATTGAACTGATTAGTAAACCAGAGGTATATAGGTGTGTGTGGTGGGAAGTGAAGTGGAGGTGGAAGGAAAATGAGACTCTGAGATTGAAACATTTTCTTGGAGAAATAATGCAGGAGTTGGAGAAAAGCAAATTTAAGATAAATAAACTTCAGAGGGATACTGTTGAGATGATTCAAATACTTTTGTGTGGTATGTTGAGTGATAGCTTTTTTGAAGGTATACTGTAATACAGACTTGTTTAATATGACTGTTGCTATGTGTATGAGTCCCTTAGATACAAGCAAAATTGAACCTATATTTAGAAAACAGAAACAAATATATATAGTCAGGCAGCCGTACTAATGTCATCAGCACAAAGGCGCCTGTGAAAGGTAACCACGACAGTGCTGTATGAATCCTACGGAATTCAGCACCAGCGTACGTCCCGATAAAGTAACTGCTATAGTCAAGACCAAGGGACCTCACACAACAATCTGACATCAGTGACAGTTTTTCCACTACAAGATGCATCTAGTGCTTAAATATCATCTTCTCAGTGACCAATTTCCCTGTGAAGCTGTGTCATTCCAGATGGGACACAACTCCTGCATGTCATGAGTACAGTATATTAAGTATATATTTGTTCACTAAGTATGTAGAATAACAATTTTGTATTGGCTGCCACATAAAATGGCTTGCAAACAACTAGCTAATAAACACTAGCAGCTTTAAAAGAAAATGTGTAATGCTTTAATAGATGGCAAAAAATGTATAGGAACTAAAATGTTCCACCAGTTCACTTTCTTTCATCATATGTATAAACTTCTGTAAATCTTACTAGGTTGCATGCATAGTCACATAATTTACACTTTCATGTTTCAGAGGACATCACGTGTCTGATTTTATTCTTAAAAATCCATGCCAGCTTCAAACATCTTACAGTCAACATATAGGTGCCTACCCAAGTTTGAATATGACATGACGCATTTGGTGTATTTGTCTGTCATAATAATACCTCAGATACTCTGCTACATAGTTAAGATGAGCATAACAATTTGCTAAAAGCATTGTTTTTCATATGAAACTTTAAAGTGTTCACAGAGAGCACATGGTGGTTAATTTTCCAGTAGAGCTGCACTCTTATTCAATCACTATTGTTGCTGCCAAATGCTGTATATGCTTCTTTATTTTACTACTAAATTTCATCTTTAAATTAAATCTGGGAAAAGAGATAGGAAAACATTTCATATTGGATTGGGCTAGAATGTCAATTACCTTCCCCAAAATCTTGCTGTATTATTTATGAATTCAATAATATACACAGTAAAACTTATTCATCTACATACATTTCTGAACACTGGCAATTTAAATTAAAGTGGAAAATACTTTTATTTTTCTCTCCATCATCATGTCTGTAATCAAAAATTACAACCACATTTGAAGAAGTCAGACATAACTTGCTCATATTGTCACTTCACATATAGTTTGCCTATATAACATCATATGCCAGGAACTCTTACTGGCACACGCTGTAATCTGATATAATTGATAAAATGTCAAATTCCATGCTTACAATCAATTTTACAATCAGATTTTGAGCAGGCATAATTTTTAGAGCTACACATCATTTCTGCTTGGTACTTACATCTGACTGATATCTAATTTCAGTGTACAGAAGGAAATATTGAGCATTTGTAATATTGATTTTGGGGAAAATAATGAATTATTCTGACTAACTAGATAATTTCATGTTGGAAACGTACTTTTTTGCTGTGTGATTTTTTTTCAACATCCTACTAACCAATGACTAATTATTTCAATTGTTATTTTCACTTCACTGTAGGTTTTTATTTTTCTAATATTATAGTTTGTGAAAGCACAGTATACATTTCAAGCTCTAATTACAATTTTTCACTTTATTTGCTTTATTCTTAAGTATGTTTTCAATGAAGTAAAAAGGTAAATATTCTAGATGCTTAACCTAGACAGATTTGTTATAGTGTGTATTTCTTTCTTGATAGAACATTACCTGTGATCTATTTTACAATGTATGTTTTTACTGGTAAGAAATTGTAGCATGAAATAAACATTTACCATGGGATCCATGTTATCTAATCTTAGAAGTCTACATTACTTATGTTTGGAGAAGTAATTCAGACTGTTTTATAGTCAAAGCCATGGAATTAAGTAGTTTTAGGGTGCTTTCACTAAAATATGTATCTAGATCAGATTGTGGATAGCATCCAATGTCTCTTTCTCTCTCCACTAATTAGGAAGTGTCTAAGCAGCAAGTTTACATTTAGATTTCTATGTGACAGATTCAGATAAATCTATCTGATCAGATAAATCTCACCCAGAGCCTTAAATCCTGGATTAAATTTATGAAGAGAAGAAAGATCATAACACACGAATGGGCAGTCATATATATGTGCATGTGTGTGAGACTGAGAATGTTTGTTACGTGTACAAATCTCAACTTCTTATAGACCATTATGCACTCAGTACAGTTTATAATTACATGATCACATGCTATTTTTACATAGGAACCTTCTTCAATTAGGCACAGATGGATATGTGGATATTGCTCACTTAATGAAAAGTGTTCAATATTTTCCTTTCATTCCTTGATGACGAATATACAGGCCCAAATTTGATTCATCGCATATTTACTACAAAACATGTTCCAAAGGCAGAATTGCTCATTTCTTCTCCTGTGGCAGTCCTCACTGCAATATCCATCTTATCACAGACATGAGTGAATTCAGACCCACACGGTTAGTTCCTGCCTTCTAGCCCCTGAGGTAGCATCAACGTCCCTCTGACATATGCAAGGCAATCTTAAGGCTTTTCTCCCACTTTTCCCCTCATCCATGTTTTTCCAGTCAGCTCTGTGAGGTCACACAGTTAAGAGTAATCATGGCACATGCATGTGAGCCACAAAAGGCCTGCTGGAGCTGGTCTTAGTTCACAGAAGCCTTGTAGATAATATAGTCACCAGATGTCACCACTGCTGATGTGGCATCAACAGTCTCCAACTCATGCTCCTGGGTACCAGAAGCATCTCCTGAGCTATAGCAAACCATGAAACTACCTCACACATCATAAACAAAGGTCTCTAATGCATGGATGCATTTTTACAATACTCTTTAGCGAAGAGGATATTTTTACTCTTTGTGATTGAGACAAAGAGAAGGAGGGAAGGAACAGTGTGTCAAACAACGTACTAAATCAGATAAGGTGTTTAGGATTCATCTTTCAGAATACATGAAGTACTTCAAAATATCCGACAGTTTCTAGGTGCTTGTAAACTCATCCACATGATGAGGACTAGAAAACCAGTAATCACTAACCACCTATGAGAAGCTTAAATTAGTTGCTTACGCTTACAAAAAGAAAATGAAAAGTCAACATGCAGATATTCCGTAGCATGTATTGTAGCATGCATTGGTTTTGAAGCTTCATGGTGTTTTGAAGGGATTGAGAGAGGAGGATGGTTTTGCATACAATTTCCATTTAGAAAAAAGGCGAACTGGAAAAGTGGAAAACTTGTCATGCAACAATGCATGGCAGTTTGGCTGGAAGTTTTGGATGGATGTCACAGACCTCTAACACTCCATATGTAATGGGAGCAGATGGAAACAGTCCCCTGTGTAGATGCCAGCACTGCAGGAGTCTGTGGCACTTTGCTAAACATATTTCATAGAAGTTTTCTGGAAAAATAGAAAATAGGAAAAAATAGAAATAGAAAAATTACTAAGATTTTCATCTTAGGTTGCCATTCCATACTTTACCTCCTGGCTTTTGTGGATGTACATGCTGTACTTTGAATATCTCTGATACAACTTTTATTTCCTCCCCATACTACCAGCCTCAGCTGTCTTATTCAGCCATTACCTTTTTTTATTTTGAAATTTAAGCCCTTTCCTAACCTTTTCCCTTAGCCAGTTACAGTTCTTTACTCATAAACTCTTAATCCCTTTGGTCTCTCTACCTTTCACCCATCCCGTCTGTTTTGTTCACTCTCAGTCTATCCTACTCAGTTCTAACTTTCCTGCTGGTATCCCTATTTCTCACATCACCTGATGATTCAGCCCTGTTTCTTTTCATTGCTTCCCATGTCATTAAGCCCATCTGGGTTTCAGACAGTGCCAAGAGTAATTCAGCTTAGGACTAACTTCTGCAGGAGCTATGAGAATATTTTAGGGACATTCAGATACATCTAAATATCTATTTACAGATAATTGATCTGGGCCGCATGATGAACCTTAGGATGAACTACATTACTCTCTCTTTGACATCGATCCTGGAGGTGCCAAGGTATCAAGTTCTAGGGATTTTGCCAATCTGGAAAATCACTGCTCTACTGTACATCTTATGGTCTGTCTGTCTGTTAACCTTCACTGGTTACCCAAAGGTATCTGACATAGTTCTGGATACCATTTGTACTGCTGAACTTAGAAATTGATTTCTAACCTCCCTGCATTCCTGGCAATGGGTTCAGTTCTTGCTCAGTGCAAGCAACTAAACTTTTAACAAAGTTCTAAACTACTGAAAACAAGATACTGCATGTATTATACTATGGCTTGATATGTAATTAAAAACATTTGGTGTACTGGATCTAGTTGAAACGTAGTATGTGAGCCCTAAGTCTGTTAGGACTCAAGCTCATTAATTTTGTGAGACAGGTATCTCTGTTACAGAAAGTTTAATCTCAACACAAAACGAAGAAAAAAACACAAAGAATTTTCCTCACTTCAGTAGTCAAGCCTGATATTCCCATGGTTCTGTTCTGAACTAAGCCCTGTCTTTTGACTGCTGATTAGGTCAAAACTGCTTCTTTAGATTTCTGCTGGCTTTGTCCATTGGTGTTTTTCCTTTCAAGCATGCACAGTGAGGTTGTCTTCTCCTAAGTAGCAAGTAACAGAACAAAAGGTAACAGCCACAAGTTGCTCCAGGGGAGGTTCACATTGGATATCAGGAGAAATTTCCCCACCAAAAGGGTTTTCAAGCCATGAAACGGGCTGCCCAGGGTTGAGTCACCATCCCTGGAGGTATTTAAGAAATGTGTAGATGTGGCAGTTTAGGAACATGGTTTAGTGGTGGACTTGGCAGTACTGGGTTAATGGTTGGACTTGATGACCTTAAAGTTCATTAAACAAGTTCAACTTAAACAATTCTGTGATTCTATGAATACCCTACATCTACTAAGAGTCCTATAGAAATCTGTATGTGCAGTATAGAAACCTCGCTAAGCACTTTTCTTACATCTGCAATGTATTTGTACAGCTGTCATTCCTTAAAGAGGTGGAGGTTTTTCTGTTTGTTTTTTGTTTTCTCTGTTTAACAAAAACATGACAGAAAAACCTGTTGATCTTGCCAGCCTATCAAAGAAGACTTCCAGTGGCCTTCAGTGATATGTCTCATGAAAAGTAGCATACACGTCTAAGATAAAAAAATCTACCTTCAGTTATATAGTGGCTTTATTCAGCATAGTATTTAGGAAAACTGCTGGTTCCTTCCTTCAAATAGGCGAGTTATGTTGCCCAAATCAATGAAATGGAAAAATTATGGAATTCTCATATTAAAATCATAAGTCACATATTCAGAGTGTAATTGTCTTTTGGGATTAGATTTATCATACATAGAAGACTTCCATAAAGCACAATCATCCCAAACATTGAAGAAAGAAAAGAAAAAAAAACCCTTTTTCCTCAAGAATCTGCAATTTAAGGTTGAGATGGAAATAATTTCACTTTCAGGGAAAGTCTTATAAAGTCTTTAAGACCAATGGCATATTCCTTCCAATGTGTCAATAAGTGAAAGTCAGAAAAGTAGAAAAGTCGGTATTTTTTTCCTGGAAATATATGAGATCTATTTTAAAACTGGACATCTATTAAGTGGTTTGCTGAATTGACTCAGAACGTTCAGCACCTTTTAAGATCAAGCTATGAATTATGCAATATCAACTTTTGAAAATATGATACGATATATACATCAGATGGGTTATTTTCTTTTAAATACATCTCAGACAGGATTTGATTCCAGATGAAAAGTATCAAAATCTTTTGTAGACTGTATGTTTTATTTTCAGTGGATATCCATCAAATGGACATGTTGGTCTATGTCTCAAAGCTGTTTGCTCTGACAATCAGACTATGAAGTGTTTTCTAACTGTAGTATTTTATTCTGATGAAATTGCTCAACATGGTGTAGTACTAAATGCTCATTGGAACCGCACATTGAGCCTGGGTCATTTGAACCACAGCTGAGAGTCTTAGGTACTAGGTAGGTTATTGTCACAGTCACTCTTTTATACTTAATGAATATCTAACTACATATTTGCAGAGCAACAGCATAGCCTAGTGGTTAAGTTTCTGGAGAAGACAAGGACCTGTGTTCAACAGTGTGACTCATATCAAACAGAAAAAGGAAAGCAGATTGAGTCACGTAAGGTAGGGTTGAAAAATTCTTGTCAATTGAAGTTTTATCATCACTTCAGTTGTTAGACATGGATATTTTTTTCATTTTTTTTCCCCTGTTGTTTTTTTTTTTCACATAAGTGTTTCTGACCAAATAAATAAATTATTTCCAACCAGATTTCTGGTGCAAATAGTGTAACACATGCTGCCTAGTAATTTTTTATTTTTTAAAATAATTCTCCTTTCATGTGGGACCTTTAAAGCCTTATTTTAAAGGAAAACATTACAAACAGAGTTTTTACCCAAAAAGTAAAATAAATGAAGGCTGACCGGGCTGATATGCAGAAGGTTTCTACATGTCGAGAAGAAACTGGCCTCTTTTGTTTTCTGAATTCACCCTCTTATATTCATAGACCATAAACTGTTTTAGCTTTAGGGTGAAGTGTTTAGTCAAGCTTTAGAATGATAGATATATGGCTTTTGTGGTAAGGTCTGTGGTTCCACGTCACATCAAAAATTTGTGGAATTCTTTAAAAAATAAATTATAAGTTGCTATTGCTGGCAATGTATTCTAGCATAGTTTTTAATAACAGTATATCAGAGACATGAGAAGATATCATAAATGATTTACAATATATTTATGACTATCCAAATAAAGCATTACTCATAACAAGATATAGTTCGCTATGAGAAGTCCTGGGAAATCCTTATGCATATCTTGTCAGGAGTTGCCTCTTGCCTTATGTGGTATATACCTATAATTATATTGTACAATCCAACCTTTAGCACTTCCAATGAAACTTACTGCTTCAAATCACAAACGTATGGCAGATTAGTAAATACATTTATATGACAGCATGTACAATTAGGTACCTTAATTCAACACATGGCAATTTTTAAATGATCACTTTTGACTTTGATTGATATATTTCAATCTTTTGATGCAATTGTATATGTTAACAAAAATTTAAAAACCCTCTTTTTGTCCTCCTTTAAATATTCTTTTGTATGTTTGTTTTTGGTGAAAAATGTGGTTTCAGGAAATATTTCAATTTCAAGAGAAAGTATCCAACATACTACCAGTAGAAGTTGAGATAAAATGATGGATCACTCCCATTACTTATGAATGCTCCAACCACTAAGTTGCTCAATATCCTGAAATATCTTAATTACTGCTTTAAATTTATTTAATTTTTAGTTCAAAATCTGAAATAGCATATTAAAAAAAATATTAAAAGTAACTTCTTTTCCCCTTAATTTTTGGTGCATTCAATTGTTGTTTTCTGACCAGCAGTTTTCACTGACACAGAAAAATCTCAGATTAAGGTGATAAGTACGAAATTTGCTAGCAAAAAGCTTTGCATAGCTTTAGGTTTTTGTCACGTATGAAATGAACCCTCCAGATATCACCCACAATCAGGAATTTTAATCCTGGTATACACAACAGATCATACATTTTTTTCCCGAAGGGCCCAAGGATAAGATTTTGGGGTTTATTTTGTAGGTTACTTGGGTTTTGTTTGTTTAAAGTCTGTTCTATTACCATAAAAATACTCTGCTGTGAGCTTATGCTAAGTGACTCCCTGAGGACTTACTGCATGGAGCCATGTGTCTGATAAACACAACAGTTCTGTGTCACTGCAGAAAAACTTCTAGTGCTGGATAAAATGTGCTTTCAATATCATTGCCAAGATAAAGAATCTTTACACTTATTTTTGGTCATAAATCGTAGTTGTAGGTTGTACTGGGTTTGTGTGGCCAGGTTTTGGTATAGCAGGGGCACTAAACAGGAGGCTTCTGCTAGAAGCTGCCAGAAGCTTCCTCCATGTCCTGCAGAGCCAATGCCAGCCAGCTCCGGGATGGACCCACCATGACCAAGCCAATGAGGAATGATAGTAACGTCTCTGTGGTAACATATTTAAAAAGGAAGAAAAGTTATTGCACAGATGAAAATTGCAGCCGGAGAAGAGCTGCAAACAATCTGCAAACAGCAAGGTCAGTGGAGAAGGAGGGGGAGAAGGTGCTCCAGGTGCCAGAGGTGAGGTTCCCTTGCAGCACCATGAAGACCATGGTGAAGCAGCTGTGCCTCTGCAGCCTGTGGAGGTCCACAGAGATCCATCTGCAGCTCCGGGAGAAGACCCATGCCAGAGTGGGTGGATGCCCAAAGGGCGCTGTGACCCTGTGTGAGACTTGTGTTAGGGCAGAGTCCTGACAGGGGGCTGCTGACCCACAGGGAGAGGAGCCCACGCTGGAGCAAGTTTTTCTCGGTATGACTTATGGCCCCAGGGGACCCACGCTGGAGCAGCCTGTGCCTGAAGGACTGCACCCCGTGGAAAAGTGACCAATGTTGCAGCAGTTCATGGAAAACTGCTGGCCGTGGTAGGGACCACATGGTGGAGCGGGGGAACGATTCCTCTCTCCGAGTAGTGGCAGAAACAACCTTGTGCCGCTGGAGAAGGAGGGAGGGGTGGGGGTAAGGTGTTTTTAAGATTTATTATTACTGTTCATTATCATGCTATGATTTTGTTAGTAATAAATTTAATTAATATCCACACTGCTAGTCTGGTTTGCGTGTGACAGTAATCAGTGAGTTATCTCTCTCTCGGTCCTTATATCAACTCATGAATCCTTTGTTATATTTTCTCTCCTCTCTCCAGTTCTACAATGGAGTGATATAGCAGCTTTGGTGGGTACCTGGCATCCAGCCAGGGTCAACCCACTACATAGGTATAGACACATGGAACCATATTTGAAAGAACGTAATTAATAGAAAGCACAAGGGAAAAAAAAAAAAAGAGGCAGCAAAAACATGCTTGGTAATTTCCTAGAAATAGTTTTATAAAGATATTAGATGGAGTCTTGCTTCTTATTCCATCTTTTGACCTTACAAAGATAATTTACTCCAAAAAGCATTAGCTCATTGGAGTGGGAATGTTTTCCTATTTATTTTTGTTTCAATGTTATGTTAATTTTATAGAGAACATAGAAACACATTTGTAGAGGGATCTTAGAGAATCATGGTGAAATTATCCAAAGTCACATCCTATTTCTGAAACAATGTTACATAAGCACTGGGAAGTGCATTAAGTTTATTAGTAAATTAATAGGTACAATTTTATAAGTGTTTGTATGTCTTCATTGGAAATCAAAGAACTGATTCCAACATGTCAAAAGTTTCCTGAATTTACAAATAGTTTCAGGGCTTTGAAAGAGGTAGAACACAGAAAAAAACAATGCAACAAGAGAAATAGTAATTTCAAAGCTAGACTGGAAGAAAGTTGTGCATATTTAAATTCAGAGTTTGTAGTAACACAGATCCCGTATTTCTATTATAGTGTTTACCAATTTTGCATATAATATAGTGGTATGAGATGTTAAAATGTCTCATGTCCTATGAGAATGAGTACATTGCTGATTATTTCATTTTCCCTCTTATTAACAGAAATACTGTGTTTCACAGCAACTTTTGAATTAATTATACCAGCATGCAATAAAGTCTGTTAATTTCAATATCTCTTTACAGATTATAAAACCTCCAGATTCTGTGAAATTTCAGAAGACTGTCTTTGCTCTTTCTAATCATAGTTTCTGTGAGGTTTCATCTTCCCAACTCACTGAAAAAGGAAATTGGTGTCGGGGTCGGGTTATGTCAAAACACGACACGTCTTCTTCAGAAGGCTGGACCTGAGACCTTTATTGCAAGCGCTGCCGCGACTTATATACACTTTATTATCTACACATGTCCATGCACCATTGGTTTCTAGTAACATAAATAATTCTCAATTGGACACGTACACTGCGCATGTCAGACAACTATGAATCAGCAAGGACAGGCAGGAAATCCATTCTGTGTCACAGCTTTCCCTTCCGTGTCTGCCACCTTGCCAGGGTGCAGAGGTTCCATCTTTAGTTCCTACTGTTTCCAGAGACCCCAGACCAGCTGGGGCCCCCCACAAATTGGTATATGAAAAAACTTATTTGTGAGGTCCAAAACATGATGAACGGAAAGTGACAAAAGACACATACTTGTTCCTGCTAATGCTATATGTCTTGCTTTAACAAGATCATCATGATCTCCAGAGGTCCCTTCCAACCCTAACAATTCTGTAATTCTGTGATTCTTCAACTTCAGACAAAGTTTCGAGAGAGGTATATTATTGCTGGTTTTCCCTATTGCTACCCGGTCTTGCAGGACAATGTCTTAAAGTCTTTAGGGCATTACTTTTGAGTATATAAGTTCTGGCTGCTGCTTATTGTCATTGATTTATTTTTTTTTCTTTTCCTTTTTGTTGAATTATATGTTAAAATATTAAACATTATAACTAAGTTGTGAAACAAGAAATACACTCTGGGTGTGAATTTGCAACGTTTGACCTCAAAATGAGAGAGAAGTCAATTCTGATCCTTTAAAAAGCTTGATCTTGTAATCAGACAACACAAATTTTATCTCATAGGACATAGTGTAGCATCACTGATCTACTGGCAGTACACATTTAGACTTCATACTCGTTAGCAATTAGATATCTAAATGTCTTTGAATATTTGCCCCCAGTTATCTGTGTATTGTTTAGAGAACTGAAGCATAACCAAAGATATTACAAGGGTCTATTGACTTGCCTTCTGGAAAAGATTGTTTATTTATAAAGGTGAGAATAATGTATTATGATCATGCCCTTGTAGGTAGATGTCTGAACATCTTTAAATTTGAAATACTGCGCTGAAGAATTTCTCGTTTGAAAATAAATAAAATCTCACTCAGAAAACTTCAACCAACCTACCCAGAAAATGGCTGTGCACCATCAGCAACTGAAATTTAACTTGAGCTGTAGAATGAAAAGTCCAAATTTTAAAAATCCTCTTTGTTCTCAAAAAGTGTTGCCCTCTTCATCTTTACTTTTGTGGGTTTATTTATTCTTTTTAGAAGAAAATCATACATACTGCAACTGTCTGTTGACTTAAGTGCTACAGATTTATCAATAGGATGATGTAGAGACTGATAAAACCAGAAAGACTAAAACTCATTGGGGATATTTCCACTGAACCTCAGAAAAGACAGAATCAAGCCGTAAGGTAGCGAGATGAGATAGTTCAGTGCTGGCCATGAGGTAAAGTTGTTGGATGTCTTTCAAATTATTATGCCAGTCCAGATATTTCTTGCATAATGAGAACATCTTTCATGTGTCAGAACAGGTTTTGATTATAACTAAAGAAGTGAAAGCAGGGTTATGTTGGTAAGGTCACCTTTAATGTAAAGTTGGTCTGAGTTGTCTAAAGTATTTAATGGAACAGGAAAACCTGCTGATGAAGTAAGGAATTCAAAGAAAGAGATAATGTAGAACATCGTATTTTGGAGGAAAAAAACCCGTTCCCTAAAACCAACCAACCAAACAAAACCCACCTATGTCAAGAAAAGAGATCAGTTACAGTAAAAAAACCGAATGTCAATAATTAAACAAAAAATTTGTTACTTGCCATTATTTCTTCAAACTTATGCTACTAAATTAGTTTTTTTAATTATATTTACTACATTACCTATGAAAACTTGGTTCTAAATTTTTTTAAATAGCCTCTGTCTGCTTGCAGCCAGGCCTTCATGAAAGCTGTCATTTCACGTGTTTGGAACAAAGAAAGAAAGTATTGATTTGAGGAGCACATTATTCAAAGAATGTACTGTCAAAGGATGTTGGGTGATTATAAGCTTAGTTTATATATTTTTTTTATATATTGCATTATTTCTACATAGCCTTACTCAGTAAGACCTGTACATATATTTCAGTAAATAACATAATATTCAATAGATTCAATAATATTTCAATAGATAACATATATTTATATCTGTCCCTCTAAGATAAACTTGGGGGAAATAAACTCTGTTAGTAAGGGCTAATTGAAGGACTTAGAGGTTTTAATACATTACTGAAGCAATATTAATAATCATTCCAGAGCTTCATGGATTACTTTTCTAGATTTTTGCTAGAGATTCTGGAGCTTACCTTTAGATGAGGACTTGCATCCCACCTATAATGGATATGTTTTTTGATCCCTTCCTCTTACCCCAAGGTGAAAACATATTTTCTGGAGAATAATGTGAATGTTTCTAAACCCTTGTTTTCTTTTTCCCTGATTATGTATTTTGCTCTTGTTAAGATCAAATTATTGAGAGATACCTCTGTCCAAATTAAGGTGCAAACGGGACCATATGCCAAAGTCAATAATATGGATTTTGTTTTACAATTAATGTAAGGTAGAGAGGCAGAAAGAAATAGAAAAGAAGGGAGAAAGAGAGAGAGGGAGAGAGAGAGAGGGAGAGATATTAAGCATAAAATAGTCGCCACCCGCGGATCCAGTGGAGTCCTGATGGTCCTTCACCGTGGGCTTCTTGTTATTGGGAATCCTGAGGTCATTCAAAACTTTTCACTATGCATCTTAAAACACAGCGGAATTAAAGCTCATTGGCTACACAGTCCTCTTATTCTATTGGTTAAATTATTCCCTCACTTCTAATGCTAATTAGTCCACATGTTCACTCTTCCTCTTCTTTGAAATTGGTGGGCCATGAGTCAGTGGCCGTGATCTCCCCCTGCTAGAGTTGGGTAAATTTCAGCACAGTTGCTGAGTTGGCACTTGATGAGTTGGCTTTTCTGGTGGCCCATAAATTCTGCATTCTTTCTATCCATTTACAGTGATACATTCATATCCCCTAGCTTTGTTTACCTTCCTCTAGGTCTGAGATAACACCTGGACAATAGTGCCAGCTTTATCTTATGTCAGGTTCCCACTGTGCCAGCTTACCTTACAGTCCAAGTTCCAGGTATCAAAGCAGGTTTTTCAGTGGGACTTGGTGGTTGCAAACAGCATCTGTCTCATAACTTAGGGAGATCTTTCTTTGACTGGTGGTAGGTGTATAAGCAGTTGTTTCTTTACGCAGTTTGCCACAGTAGGAACTTTTATTTTGATGCCTCATTCTGCTCCCCAGGTTTAGGGAAGGTTGTTTGATTACTCTGGGCGGTGCATGAGAGAAACAACGAAATTCACAGGAGATTCAATACCAAACTTTTAGTTGCAAATTTTAGAATATTAAGGTAGAATGAAGTACTTGGCAAATTTTAAAACAACATCCAAATAAGGCACTTCATAAACTTAACTCATCAAACGTTAAGAAATTAGGAGAAGAAATAGAGAAAAAGAAAGGAAAAAGAGAAAGGTTCATAGTCACCACCCTTGGACCCTGTCATGAGACTTGATTGTTGCAATTTTGATGCCTGTTAGTCAAAGTGATGGTTGCAGTCTTGTCAAAGTGATGGTTGTACTCTGGATCCATCAGGAGTCAGGGAAGCCTATGAAACACAAAGTTACATGGGTATATATATGGTCAGATTCAGGTGGGAAAGCCTAAGTACCTCCCCTGGGACAGGGTTTTACGCTGGATGACATAATACTGTGAGTCAGGGGATACTTCGGGAATCTTTGGTAGTCTGTTTTACAGCTGCCATTTATGTCAGGGTACATGAGTCAATTATGACCCACCAGCAGGGATGAATACCTTCAGGCCTACATTGTGAATATCCTGGTGCTTCCCCCAAGGGGAGTTTTGACAGCTGAGCCATTACGTAAGGGAGGATATTGGCATGATGAAAAGCACTATCCCACCTCGCAGGATCTGCCTCCCATCAGCTTCTTCCCTTATCTTGTTCAACACCCAGCTGTAGCCTCCTGTGATGGGTGAGCACACTCTCTGCACCTGGGTGGTTTCTTTGCACCTTCTCAATTTGCACCCTGAACGTTCTCCCTATTAACCACTAACGTTCCAGTCTCTCACATACATTACCCAGGATATGCTAATCAGATCTCATCTCTGCCAGGCCTGGAGTTAGTGCCGACCTGCCTTCCATGCTGCTTTTGATGCAGCCCAGAATACAATTGGATTTCGGGGCTGCAAGTGCACATTGCTTACTTATGTCTAGCCTCTTATCTGCCAATACTCCCAAAACCTTCTCGTCAGGGCTGATCTCAATCCCTTTATTCCCCAACGTGTATTGATACCAGAAGTTGCCCTGACTCAGGTGCAGGACCATTTTGAACTTGACCTTGTTGAACCTCATGAAGTTCCCATGGGATCACTTCTTGAGCTTGTCCAGGTCCCTCTACATAGTATCCCATTCCTTAGGCCTGTCAACTGTGCCACTCAGCTTGGTGCCAACTGAAAATTTGCTGTAAGTGCTCTCCATCCCACTGTCCCAACTAGAAAGGCTATTTCTATATGCTCTAAGTAACAAAGAAGTTGTCTTAGAAAGTTGGATTGTTCTGTATGATAATCAACTTATTAAGTCCCAGAAGTTCTAAGCTTGGTAAGTATGGCACATGTTAGGTGAGTTTATAAATTAGTAACCCTCATTCCATCAAGAGGTTGGGATTTATAACCAGCTGCATGAGGGTATGTACACAAGTACTGCATACCTTATACAGATACACAGATATGTGTGTATGCAACCTGTCACATATAGATGACATATTTGTCATCTGGTTTATGGTATATGCTCCATATAGATGCACCCACAAACTTATTTTATGTGCAGAAAACATTGTTATAAAGATTGAATTCATATTGATCAAAAATTGAGTGGCCTCACTTACATGGTTCTAAATTGATAAATCCTGGTGATAGCTTGATGGGCTATATTGTCCCAGGCCTAGGATCCAACAAGCAGTAAGACAGTCCCTTTTCTTCTGAGTTCTGTTTGTGTGTTTCTGGAAAATTAAAAGCATGAATCACATACTTTTCCACAAAAAATCTTATGTCCTCTTTTAGTCCAGTTCAAAAATTGTTCCAAGAACTTGAGTTTTCATGCTAGTATTATTTGTAAGTTCTGTTTTTGAAAGAAAAGCCTGAAAAAGCGTTCCAGCATTGAAGTTTGTAACTTAATGTTAAATAACTCCATGACAATGTTTGGTATAGAAATGTTATGGTTATTTGTTTGAAAACTAGGAAGCATATAAAAACCCCTTAAGACTTTTTTGCTGTTATTAATGGATGCCAATTTACAGAAAAGCATAAGATAAGCAAGATCTTTAATCTAGTCTTATAATTCAGAGTCCTGATTCGTGAGTGTAGAACACGTGGAGTGACAAAACTGGAGGCCCTGCTTATACTAGAGAGGGTTCATGGAGCTGGTTTTTTTGTTTTAAGCTTTTTACTGCAATGTTGCATAGACTAATTATTTACATACATTATGATGCCCCTTCTTGAACAAAGAATGCATTAGTGTGAAGCAGGTCCCTAGAATATGACTTCATTATGTTTTTCTAAAGGTTCAGTTCACATGATCTACAACACCCCTTAACCAACACCTCCAGCTGGGCTAGTTAAAATATGAGGTAAGGGAAGTGTTGCACATACAGAAAATTTCCATTTTTGCTTCCACAAATATTGATGAGTATTTATTTATTCATTTATTTGTTAAAGATGCTTCCTCTGAAATAAGCTGTGTTTCTCCCCCGTCTTCATTTCCAGGGTGTCTGTGTATATACCTCTGGGTGTGTATATATATATATGTATGTAGATTATGCACATATAAATAAACTCTACATAGATGGCTTATATATATCACAGCTAGAAATTGAAATGTGTTAGGGACTTAATTCTGCCTTTAACTATTTACTTACACTTCCGCGGAAAACAGAGTTTAGCAAAGCATCAGTTGTTCTGCTTGTTTTCATTTCTTTGGTTTGGTTTTGGGGTTTGGGGTTTTGTTTTAAATAAAAGTAATTCTCATTATAACAAATTAAGCATTGTATTTTTTCCTTCGGAGTGTGGTAAAGTATGTTTCTTCTTCAACTACCAGTCAAATCTTCGAACAGATCTATTTTTCATTCTTGAAAGAAGGAAAATATTGTGTGCTTCCCTTCCCCTTTCCCCCACCCCAGATTCCTAATGGAATGAACAATATGAATAACAGGATCATGTAAAAGTCATCTCCTGAGACAAATTATCTTAAAAACTGGAAATGAAAAGATGCCAGAAATACAACAGAAAATTTACCAGTATACATGTCTAAGACAAAAGTATAGTTCTACTCCTATTAACAGTGTGTGTTGATATCAATGTTGGGGAGTAATGATTGTCATAGGTTTCAAGTGTACTAAAAACTGGGCAGGAATTTTTCTTCCCTTCCCCCTGCCTGCTGCTGTGAGGCAGGTTGAATGGGCAATTAACAACATAAAGAAATTGGCCAAAGACCTGACATTCCAACTTGATGGCCCTTGGAAAGTCTGTGAGGAGGAGGAGTGTCTTTTGCCTTTTGGTTTTATCCCTCTTCCGGGAGAGGAAGCGGTGAGGTTTTTTTTGTTACCAGGGGACAGAAGCAAAGTGTGGGTTGAAAAAGAAGCTCTGGAGTTTCTGTCTTTGCTCTCAGCCTGATTGCCTGGCTGCGGTTTCTTCTTGTGCACACCATCGAAAGAAGGGACAATTATACCACCACCACGACAGACTGCGTGAGTTTTCTTGGGAACGAACCTTTTTTTCTTCCCCCCTCTCTCCCTTCCTCGGGGTTGGAGATCTCCATCCCCGGGCCCCTCCTGCGACCGCCTGATCCAACAGCGCCCCCTGCCAGCCAGCACAGAGCACTGCAGGCTCTGCTCCTCCAGCTATCCAACAGTGCCCCCTGCTGACTGTGGTTAGATTTGGGCCAAAAGCACAAACTGAACTGTTTACTTTTTGAAGGGAATTTTGGGGTATAGGATTATTGTTTGGTGGGGTTTGTTTTCTCTGTGTTTTGTTGTTGTTGTTTTGCCAGTACAAATAGATCTTTTAATAAAGGGCTGTTATTTTTCTTTTTCTCCACACTTTCTCAATTGGAGCCTCTTAATTTCAGATTTACAATTGCTTAGAGGGAGGAGTCTTTTTGGTCTTTCCTCATAACTCATCCTCTTTAGCAAAACAATTCTGTCTCATTAAACTGAGGCAATTATCTATATCAAAAGAAAAAAAAATTAGGTCCTATAATCTCGCAAATACTGATGAGAGAAAAGTGGAAGTAAATCCTTTGGTTACACCAAGTCTTTCAGGTTTCTATGTGAGGCTTCTAGTTACTCCAATATAAAATTTGAAACATTTTAAAGTTCTTACCATTCCTGCCAAACAGTGTTTGCTTTTATTATTTGTACTGTGTACAAGTAATCCACTGCTAATCGTAGCTGGTTTCTAAGCATCCTTTCCCAGGAAAGGCAGACACCAGGAAAAACTAGTGAGTCCACATAGCTTAGGCCAGAATTAGGATAAGAATCGAAGCGTTTTATTAATTTATTAATGACATGTAATTAACCCACAGTGAACTATACATTCAGGATCAATATCGGTAATATAGTGAATAAATCATGATATGAGATACTTACACAGCATTAATAAACAGCTATGTATCTCCCAGCCTCTGTAAGTCACCTGCAGAAGCACACGCCCCCACCCCTTCCCCAGCACCCCTCAGGTCCCAGGTAGGCCCCTGCTGCACTTGCCCATGGCCCACACTGGCCTCCCCACAGCGTGGGTCCTCGCATGTGTCCCCTCCCTGTCGACCATAGGCTGCTGCTGGCACCTGCAGGGATGTGCCCAAGGGGTGGCAGCCTTGATGGGGACACTGTAGCAGGGGCTGGCTGGGTGGCACTGCTGTAGGTTCCCCTACAGAGCCTCCCCCACCTGGCAACTCTTCGTACTGCCTTTATGCCATTTTTTGGGCTGTCTCCCTCTGTATTTCTATTTCTTTTACTCAATTCAACAGAATTTCTCTTCTCCTGGTTAATACCCTCAATAACTAGGCTGGCAGTGGCTTTCCTCTCTAACACAGTTACAGAAGGACACTGAGGCACTGGAGCATGTCCAAAGAGGGGCAATGAAGCTAGTGAAGGGTCTGGAGCACAAGTCTTACGAGGAGCAGCTGAGGGAGCTGGGGTTCTTTAACCTGGAGAAAAGAAGGCTCGGGGCAGACCTTATCTCTCTCTACGACTACCTGAAAGAAGGCTGTAGCCAGGTGGAGGTCAGTCTCTTCTCTTAAGTAACAAGTGACAGGACAAGAGGACATGTCACCATTAGACAAGTGCACCATTAGAGGTTTAGGATGGATATTAGGAAAAAATTCTTCACTGAAGGCCTTGTCAAGCATCCGAAACAGGCTGCCCAGGGAAGTGGTGGAGTCACCATCTGTGGAAGTATTTAAAAGATGTAGATGTGGTGCTTAGGGACATGGTTTAGTGGTGCACTTGGCAGTGTTAATGGTTGTACTCAATGGTCTGAGAGGTCTTTTCTAACTTAAATGATATTACGATTCTATGAGCCTATGATTCTACGGAATATTTGGAGCAGATCCCCTCCTGCCAGTTTGGTGCACATCACAGTCTATGCAGTCACAGTACTGCTCTAGAAGCTGGGGTTATCTAGGCCACCCCATACATGGATCATGTGAGCACCCCACAAAGATGATTATATTACAACTGTGAATGGTAAAAACATTCCTCTGAGAAAAAAAAAACAGAATTGATTTCATACAGACATCATTTTTGTTTGTTCAGCTTGTGTCATTCTGTTCATTTTACCTTGTATAACCATACTTTCAGATTCAAGTAATGTGCCTTGGTGAAGATAAGGTAGGGAGGTGGTTAAAAGAGGCAGAGGATGAAACTTCGAGGGAGAGCAGTAGAAAATTTAGGCTATCTTAAGATGTTCTTGCTTAAATACAAGGTGATTATCCAGGAATTCCCAACAGTCAAATAGATATGTGGTCACTTTTGCAGGAACAGTGACCTGGTCTGTTCTAGATATTTTAGACATTTTGGTTCAGACAGGAGGGATTGTTCCATGTAATTGACTATTTCTGTCCAATAGATTTGAAAGGAACTTGAATTGATCATTGTGGGCTTACACAACAGTTTTAGATGTCTAAAGTTATGACACCTAAGAGCCACCCATGCAGTCTTTACTGACTATGAGTAGACATCAAAGTGGAAGTCCTTAAAAATTCTGCATCACAGAAGAGTCTCCTATTGAATTTCAAAAAATATGTCCAGCAGAATACAGAGTACAAGTCTATCTCCTTGCATATCCTGATACAACAAAATAATAATGAAAGTGAGCTTCCAACTGATAGAAAATTTCTCTACACTTAACTCTAGTTGGGGTGGATTTTGTTAAAATCACTGTATACCTAAAGCAAAGTGGGCAACTGATTTCAAGAAAGAAAGAGAGACAGAGACTATTTGTTTCACAGATTATCTTAAAGATTTTTGCTATAGGGACAGATTTCTTTCTGAAATAAATTGGCCTCTGGCTCTACACTTGTTATTCCCTACCACTATTGGCCAAATCTGTTCATAAAAATCTTTAAGAATGGGTAATCCAGAACCTTCCAGAGATTACTTTCTTTAATATTTCATAATTTTTTGCAATGTCTAAACTAAATCACTCTAGCTGCAATTTAATCCCAATATTTCTAGTCTTATTCCCAACTGAGATGTAGAGAAAAAATTTTCAATCCTTGTTCTTGTGTGCAGCAGTATTTTGCATATTTGATAACTGTTGCTACATTCTCCTTCTGCATTCTCTTCTTCAGACTAAACAATAACAATTCTTCTTGTGTCTCCTCATAATCTTGATTACTTATTAGATTACTAAATTTACTTGTTCTTCTTTGGATTTCCTCCAGCTGGGCCACAGCTTTCTTGAAACATAGGGCTCTAAACAAATGTTGACTTCTCCAGCTAAAGGAGGTTACTTTTTAACCAGTCTTTCAACTCCTGTTAATGAAGAACATTTGAATGGGATTTAGAAGAAATGTGACTTGGTTTTTTTGTTTAGTTTGTTCTTAGGCTTTTGCTGACAAGGGATCTTATTATATAATGGCTGTAATGTCAGAAATCATTAAGATTGATGTTACGTATCCTGTAAATAATCACATCAGCTCTACTCATACCCATGTCCATACGGCTCTGAAAATTTTGAGGACCTCTATATCAGAAGTTTTTTCAAAGCTTTCTGCTCATTGTAGTGTCAGCTGATGGTAAAAGAAACTTATTTGTTAAAATCTTTTTTAATGACAAAAAGGAAACAGCAAATAATTCTCATTTACCTCAGTGACCTGGCACTGTAGTCACTGGGATCAAGCCCTTGCTCAATGCCAGTTGTCTAACTTAATTTTCTACAGATCATGGTTTCTGACATTTGTGCACCTGTAAGTTTTCCAGCAGCTTCTTTGTGCCAATGAAGAGCAGAAGCATCTGCAGATATTTTTACTGCTGCATGTAAGCTCACTTCATATTTTTCCTATATCTCAGGTCAGAATTTGATATACCAGGACTTTACAGCTCAAAAAAAGAGGATAAGTTAAATTCAAAATACCTATGATGACTTTTAAACTGAGGATTAATGCTATTTAAATGGTTGTTCTTAATGACCTTGGATTCTTATAACATTTATTATGCTAAATATAGAATTCCCTTGGGATGTGATATTACATATTTCAGAATCTATTTGCACAGATTGGAATAGAGCTTTGTATTGGTGATTATTGCATATACTATTGGGTAATGGTATTTATTATTATAATACTGGAAAGCTGACTTGACAAGTGACAATGGGAAACGTCATATTCCTGACAAATTGCAATGCTTGTAGTTCCTACAGCTCCAGCAAAAATTCTGATGTACAAGCTTATCTCTTTTCATTAGCTGAAACTAGACACAGCAAATATAAAAATACTACCATGAAGGCATGCTCAAAATTGTAAATAAAATTCTCTTATTTTTCAATCATAACTTTCTGTATTCCCTTCTCTGAGCATTATCATACAAGGGTTTACTAGCGGATTGTTCCCTCAGAGAGTTCATTTAAATTAAGTATATTCATAGACATTTGTAAACAAAATTATTTGAACCAAAACAGAAAAGGCATGCTGATTCACTTCTGGAACAAAATACACTACATGCCTCATGCATTCAATCAAAGACAACAAATGACATTCAAAACTTCTATATTGATTATTCTCAATTGCTTCTTCCTAAAGAGTTTAAAAATAAGAGGTCTGTGAGATTATTGTGTGAACAGCAATTCAACTAGCAAATAAATCTCAGAAAATTATAAAGGCCAAGTAATACAGAAGATGGACATGGAGAGAGAATAATTTCTGTGGAAAGGTTATGAAATACGGAACTCAGAAAACACCATTTGAAATTAAGAATAGATTTCAGAGTTGGAAAATGAATGGATAGAGTTGATTTATGAAGCATGGACCTGTATAAATTTGTTTGGAATGTGGAATCAGTTACATTATTCTGGTCTAGTGTGTTTATTACTTTAACCCATTATGCTTTTCTTCAGTGCTTAGAGTGACAACACATTAAATAAATATTCACATTCTGTTGTTTAGCTTAGGAAATTTGTATGCTACAAATATTTTTGATGCCAGAAAAATAAAATAATTACATACGAATAAAGCAAATATAATGCCACTTTGAAACAAAATGTGCTCATTGAGTTCAGGTATATTAGATATGTGGTCTGGGTAATATTTCTCTCTAGGACAGCAACTATCTCGCAACAATCAAAGTTTATTTTGCCAGAGTTACTGTTACAAGTGAAATCTTGTCAGATCTGTATAGACCGCACTTAACAGAGCAACAGATCTCCTTTCTTTATTCTACTTAGTATTATGTCTTATTTAAAAATAAAAGTGTTTAAAGCTCCGGGCATTCTGGGAAGTCACTGTGTCAGGCGTTATTCATTAATCCCAGTAACAGATTAAAGTAGGTTGATGTAAGTAGCTGGTGGAGTGAATGGGAATGGGAACTGCATGTGAAGAGAATAATATAGACTAAAATCAGTAATAAACTGCAGGACTTTTGATGCAACCTGTAAAAGTAAGTAATGTTTAGGGTTCTCTGCTATGCTGAGGTTGGCTTGAATTCATATTTTGAGATAAATTTTTAGTACTTAGATTCTGATTTATTTTGAAAATGAATGTGCTATAGCTTTTTACCCTTTTCTATGCCCAGTAATTACAAAACCTAACTTATGCCCTACAATAAAACTGATTTTAATATGTAAATTGGCAGCTACAGTGTTATACAAATCAGTTGGTATCTCATGTTTTGAGGTGATATTATGAAGAGTGGTAAGACCGGAACAAGACTAGAAACTTAATATTTAACTTCAGTGGAGGAGCAAAGTTTGGCAACTAGCTAACATCTCTGCAGTTTACAAGACCAGGACAGACATTCACATAGCTAAACTGCAAGGCTAGATGTGAACCTGCTTTTCTAAACTCTGGTCTTTCAAGTCAGTAGAAAAAAGTGTTGCTTAAGTTGCTTAAGATACAGGCAAACTTGTATGGTTTGGTAAGGGGATTTACTTCATCTTGGAAGACTAAAAGTATCTGAGATGATTTCTCTCATGTCCTTGCTTCAAAGCACTTTTCTCTGAACACTTACAAAACTGTGCATCCCGTGTTTCCTAACAGACTTGAAATAGAAACACTTTGTCCAAGGTCTAACTTACTCAATCTATTTCATCTCTGGTTTTCTAGTCCAAAATGTCTGTTATAATCCACTACCTTATGAGGAACACAGGGATTTACTTCTTTTCATCCTCTGTGCTTTTTTGAGGAGATAACTTTACCTGATGATCCCATTCTCCATCCAAGACCTTTCTCTGGGAGAAGATACGACAAGGAAGAAACATCAAGTAGAAGAAGGTCACTTGGATTCAAATTTACAGGAACTTCTGAAGTTCTTTTAAAATATATATTAGTTTCTGACCTCTGTTACAGACACAAATCCCAAGACTGGATAGTATGCTACCATACGGACCATAGTAACTATGAACCAACGTACATGTAATGGAATTATTATGCTGAAGGACAAATTTTTTTTTATGTAATGCTGTGAAGCAAAGACTGCAGATTAGTGCTGCAGTGCAGACTGTACCATTATGTTATTTAGGAAATTAGGGTGACACCGTGCAGATGCTGTGATATCAAATGTTAAAACCAACTATTGATTGGAAAAAGAATATAATCCCAGACATTACTTTTAATAGTGTATGAGTTTTTCACTAAACTGAAGTGTCTTAATACTGATAAATGATCCTGTGTGAAACAAACTTCATGTTCTTCAAAACATGGCTAACAATAATGCAGGCTTATTGACCTGACACAATTAGTAGCTAAACTGGTGCAAAAAAATCAAGCTTCCCCTGGGCTTACTATTTGTAGCTCAGAATGTCTCCACTTTATAAAATTATTATTTCTGAGTCCCTATTATTTTTTGTGTTGTAATTAATGTAGAAACACTAGAATATATAGTGAATTATCTATACTTCTTATATTTTTAATAATTCTCTAATATTATATTGTGTTAGTGAATTATTGCTATATATATATAATATTATCATATAAGAAGTATAATTCTGCAGCCTTGAGCAATGACAGTCCTACAATAGAGGGGTAGAGAGATATTAAACATACATCCTACACTAAGATACTAAGTTTAATCTGAGACTATCATTCCCTTAACAGCTATTAATAGACAGTTATTTGTAAGATTAACTTTCTACAGCCTTTTTTGTTATTTCAAAACTTGTTCAGAAGTGTTGGCAAAATAATTGAAGCTGAAGTAGTTATGGGAGAACTGCCACTGCTAGAAAAGGAAGTATGATGAATCGGAAGAGTGACAGGCACAGCTCAAGGCAAGCCACAATTATGACTCTTAAATGAGGACTTAATAAAAAATTGGTTTAATTTGAGAACTTTAAAACTCCATAATTTTTCAGGGAGGGAATTTTTAACACTTTCTGAAATTTGACCTCTGTGTTTTTTGCTAACATTTTCTATGCCAATTTTACATCTCTATATAATTTGATACCTATGATAATCTTCCTAAAGAGGATGGTGAAGGGTCTGGAGGGGAATCCTTATGAGGAGCAGCTGAGGTGATTTGGTTTGTTCAGCCTAGAAAAAGAGGAGACTGAGGGCAGACCTCATTGTGATCTTCAACATCCTCATGAGGGGAAGTGAGGGGGCAGGTACAGATCTCGTCACTCGAGTGAATAGTGACAGGACTTGAGGAAATGGCATGAAGCTGAGCTGGGGCAGTTTTAGGTTGGATGTCAGGAAAAGGTTTGTCACTCAGAGAGTGACTGAGCACTGTAGTAGGCTCTTGGAGAAGTGGTCACAGCATTGAACCTGAGAGAGTTCAAGAAGTGCTTGGTCAATGCTCTCAGGCACATGGTGCGATTCTTGCAGTGCCCTGTACAGGGCCAGGAGTTGGAATCAGTGATCCTGATGGGTCCCTTCCAACAAAGTATATTCTATGATTCTGCGAAAATTTTTCAATAGACTAGTATACTGTAATCACTGAACTGTGAGACTAGAAGCTAAGGCAAAGGTGTTTGAAAGGGAACAAGAAACTTTAAGGAATAATAAGTTCATTAAGCTGTCCCTCTGTTGAATTTCAAGTTAAAATGTAAGTTCACCTGAGACTGATACTGGGCCATAATGAACAGGATGCTATTCACTGAAGACTATTCACTATTCCTTGTTGAAGATTCAGCATGATCTAAGAACTGATGTTTGTTCTAACTAAAGGAACATCTCAGCTGATCAACAAACCTTGAGAACTGACTCAGAGACTCCTGTTGCTTAGTACACCGTATTTTATTCTGTGGGGTATATTTTACTGGTGAACTACTGTAAGCAGAAAATTATGTATAAAGCTGACTCTATCCCCGGAGTGGCCTTTCACAATGTTTGGTTTTCAGCCTCTCAAAGCAGAGAAACTAAAAAGTAGTTCTGATAAATAAATACCAAGCTAAAATATGAAGTTTTCAGTTAATAATTGTCTCAGGTAACTTAAAAATAATTTTAAAGAAAATAAAATTTGAAATAGGTCACTACATGAACTCATTAGACCTATAAAACAATCTTTGAAATATGAATTATAAATGTGGACAAAATGAAATTAATTTATACATAAACTTCTGCATTGAAATGTTTGCACCATGAGAAGCAATTTTCCAATTATGTAGGCTGGGTCCTGTGTTATATTTGTGTATTTGAGCAAGGCTAACTAATGTTTGTCTTTTCAGTACTATTTTTTGCTGTTGCAATTTGCTATTATCATCTGGTCTGGCATAACATCACACACAGTCACTACTTTCAAAAACTGAAGCCATCTTATTTCTCTGAAGAAGTAGTAGAAGTCTACAGAAGGTATTTCTGTTGGGAGTTTGCCACTTTGTGACTAAATACATTCTTACAGAGCTTTTTACTTGTGCTGGAAGGACTTACAATTCCATCCTCCAATCAAAACTGAAGGTGTTCAGTATCTCAATTGTTATCAGTCTCAGAAAGTGTACTCTTCAATTAAATTCTAAGAAATCTTAAGGGACCATGAAAAATCTGATTATTATAATAGATTGCCTAGGATGCTCTTAGTGATTTACAAAGTCATGTATTATGTTTTCCTCCAGAAAAGTTTTCTTTACTAATATTAATGGATAATAATCTATAGTAAAGATAACTATCTTAACATTTGTAATTGAAGACAGATATTTGTTTTATGGACCACATTTTAAAAGAGTTGTTTCAGTGTTTTCTGACCTTTGTCTTATAGATTAAGATCCTCACCTCAGGAGCAGAATAAATAAGAGAGATATTTATTGATTTTATATAATGGTGAGCACTGTAGAGATAATATTAAGAAACTGCAGGATACACAAAAATTTAAGCTTATACACTCTAGGCCAAAATTTTGCATTTGTCAATAATGGAAGAACACATGTAATAGTTTTGTTCATTCCCATTCTTGCTTACAGGTCTTGCTAAACCAGAGCTTTTTGCTGAGTGAAGTGATTGTGCTCATCATAGCTTACAGAAAAGGAAAGAAGTTTTTTTGTCTCTCTGATCAAACCATGAATTTTAACATGTGATATGAGTCTTCTATAAAGCCATTAAAAGGTGAAAAAAGGTTCAGAATATCTACATCTTGATTTTTAAAATTTCATAATTTCAAAGTCAACTTCACGATTTTCTGAAACTTGATCTCCTAATAGTTGGGATATAATATTCTTCTTTGAAGTTTTACTGACAGTATGAAAAGAATGGAGAACACTATCAAGGACTTTCTAGACTTCTAAAAGAATAGGTCATGCTGAATCACTGTTAAAGCACAATTTGACTCTTCCCTTTTCCTTTTTTGACTGCTTCCTTTTTCTTTTTTTATATGATTTTTCCCATTATTCATATCAGCCATCCTCTGAGTTATTTATCTCACTCTTATCTGGACATAAGCATCACCAGTATATAAACATAACATTTGAAGACCCTAGATAAATCCTCTTTGTGGAAAATGCCGTTTATTATAACATGTATCTTTTAATCTTTAAACTTTGGACGCAGTCATTTTGTTGTAACCTGCAGGGACAAAATGCTTTGATCAGCAGCTTCCTTTTTCTGGAAATCCCATAAAAACTAACCAACTAATCAGACTCCTATTCTTGTCTCCTTTTCTCTGTTTCCACTCTTTCTGTGAGTATTTCTATCAATAAAAATAGCAACAGTAATTATACCATGGGAAACAAACAAAAAACTCCAACCTATCAGGCATTCATTTCCAGCAGTCACTAATTTGCTAAGGGCATCTAAGCAACCAGAGTCTTTCAAGGCAACTTTAGAAAAGATCTGTGTTTTACTAACATTTAGAACTGTTACTCTGCTGACGTAAGATACTGTGGTTTGACTGTAAACTGACTTTACAGCTAAGCTGGGATAAATCAGGGAAGCCAAGTAATTGACTATCATCAGAAGTTACTTGCTGTCTCAAATTTTCCCCTTGTTCACATCAGTTTTATGAGAATATATTTCTGTCTCACTAAAGATTCTACTCTCTGATATCATTGTTACTGTGCAGATTCTCCTACTTTTAGAGGAGGTTGCAGGACTCCCATGATATTAAATCATCTCTAACACCCAACTACAAAGTGTTTGTAAGTATTTTTTACAAGTTCAATTTGTGTCCTGCATTTTTATTTTAAAGTGAATACTGTTAAAGGGCATTAAGAGATAGAGAGACATAAAAAAACCCCTAAAGACTTATAGTTCATACTCACATTGGTAAGGCATTAATTGCAACAGTACTGAGCAACATTACAGAAGACTTTGTAATGAAGACAAGCTGTACTTCCTACTCTTCTGCACCATCTACTCCCGCTCCAAAAAAAAAAAAAAAAAATTACAATTAACATACCATGAAAGTCATGGAAGAGGCAAGAAACCTCTTTTCTCTGGAAGAGAGAGGTTAAGTTTGCACTAATGCAGAAGTTTATCTGAGGGACAGAGGTATTGTATCTAAGTAATAAGTTAACATGAGTGGACATGTATGTGATCCTGCTCCTCCAGAGATCAGAGGACAGATGGTGCTACATGCAACTATAGGAACTCTTCATCATCCTCCTTCACAGGTATGTAAATACACCTTACACACACCAGAGGAAGAGTAATTGAAGATCACAGAGGAGGAGCGGGAATTTTAAAATATCAGATCCAGGGTGATATCACAGAGGTACCTCTCTGAAGGGCTTAAAGTGAAATATTTAATTCCTAAGGAAAAACTGTGCTAAACTCTCTGACAGAACAGTTTGGGTAAGAGGACACTTGAGAGCTTCTCACTACCAGACATCATCTTTCAAAGCCTATTTCTGCAGCAAGACAGTGTGCTGTAGACACTGTAACAGCTATTTGTAAGTTTTTTGTATCTGAAGCAATATCTGTGATTATGGATTTTTTTTAATAGGTTCTACCTGTGTGCATTCTTTGCTCTTTAGTGAGGTTATTGTGATTTAGTAGCTTATTTTTCCTATGACCACATTTTTTTTCTGTTCCTTTAATATAATTAACATTATTCTTGGCTTCCCTTTTTAACTCATAACATATTGTTATATATCCTTAAAAGAATGTTAAAACGTGCCAAATACATAAACAAGGAATATGGACTAAATTATATTTTCATTTTTGTCGACTTAATTTAGTCTCCTATAATCCTCCTATCTATAAGTCCCACAGTATTTCTTTTTGACCCATTTCAATAGCATTTAATCCATAACCTTGATTGACCTTTAGGGGTGAGTGGGTAGGAAGAGGGAGAAGTGCCAAAATATTGTACTTCAGGATGCAAATACCGAAGAGTATATTTCAAGTCTTATCTTTTCAGATCATGCTTTCCCCTAGCCATACAGGATTTAAAAGATGGATCTCTGACTTTATTTACAACTGCTTGAATCAATTCTGACAGTAATAATACTGAACAATATATTTTTTTATTCTTTTGTCAAACTTCATGCATGGAAATTGTCTGAATTGTTCTGTTGGATCTACGGCTTCATGAACAATACTTCATGAATAATTTCACTGTATTCACCCAAACTTATTTTCGTAAGTTTAATAAGTATTTTCTTCCCCCGTGTCACTCCCCGAGGCACACTAATAATGACTTACCTGCACCTGGACTCCATGCCACTGATCACAACCTTCTGAACCCAAGAGCTTACCCAGTTATAGATCCATATCACTGTCTTCTTATCTAATGCATACTTAGTCAACTTGTATATGATGATAGGACAGTGTTGAAAAATTTACAAGAGTCAACGTAGGCAGAATCCACCTAGCAGGCAATCGTCTCATTACTGAAGGTGCTTAGGTTGGTAAAGCATGATTTTCCCTGCATAAATCCATGTTGACTATTACCTATATTGACTGCTTCCTATAACAAAGAAGAATGGGAAACCAAAGAAAAGTGACCATGGCAGAATACTTGGGAAGTAATTTTTTCTTTTTTGGCACTGTCTTATTTTGAAACATGGATTATTTAAAAAATCTCTTAAAAGAAATGTGTTGAGCTCTTTTTGCAGTAAATCAAGGGTAATTTCTTTCAGATATTTTGAAATTATCTGTATATAGATAGTGAGCATTTTTCTGCAGAAAACATGCAATTAGTCTTATTTCTCCCTATTTTAATTATATGGTTTATAGGGATGACTCATGAATACTTCTACACTCTCCAGACATATAGCAAAAAGTATTCCCATGGCAACATGAGATGGGTCTGCTCCTTGTTATCCTTATTTCCCAAACTGCAGGTTTCCCTTAGAAGAACCTTTTGTGAATTAGGGGTGATCTGCTGCAGACACTGCCCTTGGGCCGTTCATCGTTCAGTTTGTGAAGATTCTCTAGTTGTCTGGAAGACTCCATATGCTATATGTTATACTTTCAGAAAACCTTGTAACCTACAGCAAACAATAACATAAAATACTTATTTAAATGAAGAGCATGCTAACATGATGTTGGAAGTACAAAGACACTGATACTTGAAAATAAGAGAAAACAGCTGCTGATGTACAGCTCCTTTAAGGCAGTCTATGATAGGGTCTGAAGGAGAAGGCTTGTGAGGAGCAGCTGAGGTGACTTGGTTTGTTCAGCCTAGAAAAGAGGAGACTGAGGGCAGACCTCATTGTGATCTTCAACATCCTCATGAGGGGAAGTGAGGGGGCAGGTACAGATCTCGTCACTCGAGTGAATAGTGACAGGACTTGAGGAAATGGCATGAAGCTGAGTTGGGGCAGTTTTAGGTTGGACCCAGAGAGTGATTGAGCACTGGAGCAGGCTCCTTGAAGAAGTGGTCACAGCACCAAGCCTGAGAAAGTTCAAGAAGCATTTGGACACTGCTCTCAGGCACATGGTGTGATTCTTGCAGTGCCCTGTACAGGGCCAGGAGTTGGAGTCGATGATGCTGATGGGTCCCTTCCAACAAAGTATATTCTGTGATTCTATGATATATGATGAATCCGATTGTTCTGTTATATGAAGCACTGAGATCCACACAAAAAGCTGTCAAAAAGCCTTGAGGAATATTGCTTTAAAGTCATTTAAGCAGAATTCTATATTATGCCTAATGTTCCTGTACTTCCAGGCACACAATCTACAAATGAAATGTGAGAGCATGTGGCATGCAGTACATGCTTAATAAGTCTAATGCACCTGGAACACGTTACCTCTACTGGGCATGTTCAAGTGAGCTGTATAGCACACGTGCAGGTAAACTATGCATAGACAGTGGTCATTTGTCTGAAACTCAGAAGGAAAAAAAAAAACAAACAAACTTATTTCCTTTTCTCAAGCCTGAGGAAAATTACAGTCATGTTAAGGAAACTAAGACATATGGCCACCGGGGTTTTCTTGTTCTTAAAAATACAGTTACAACTTTTCTTTCTATAGCAAAGGCAGTAGATACTAATCACTGATGGAATGGTATCTGTTTTAGGAATACAGTTCAAAGGTTTTGTGCCACTTTGATAGCATATGTATTCAAGAATAAAGTCTTAGTAATTTACTGGAAGACATTTTCCCACTGTTCTCATTTCCTTTGTTCCTGGTGTGAGCTTGTCTCTATTGTTCATCTTTTGCAGACTTTGATTTATTGTGATGGTGCCGAAATGAGTCACTAGACAGTTAAACACTTTCAAAAGTTAATGTATCTGGCTAGTTTTGGCATTAATGAATAATGAATGAGGAGCAATGTACTACATTTCAGCAGCTGTCCTGAATGCTCTGTGTAACTTCTCTCAAGCTTATTTTCACTTCATGGGAGGTATCATTAAGATAACCTGCAGCAGTGCAGCAGAGGATACAAGAATTCTTATCTCTCTTTCTTTGCAGAACACAGACTTGACCAAACACAGCCTTGAGCAGCCTGATCTGACAGACTCACTTTGAGCAAGAGGTTGGACTAGGTGGCTTTGAGCTTGCTTTCAGCCTGGATTACTCCATGATTCTGTGATCTACAAAAGACACTGAGTTAGGAACTATAATGAAATTGCAGATGATCCCTGCATTGGGAAAACAACAAATGCAGGTGATATGAGTGCGGAGAACCATTATAAAGACAGAGACATAGAGCTTTATAACCAGTTTAAGAATAACTTAGAAAGTTCCTTTTAATATAATAAAGACCTCAGTTCTTGTTATTCTCCTGTTTAAGGAAAACCCCTCCCTTGTTACCCCCGGTTACAAAACTCCTCCCTTCTCCCCTCCCTAAATTTTCAAAAATGGACTTGACCCCTCCTCCCCTTACCTTATTTGTTAAACTCCTCCCTTGTTCCAGACCCTTCTGTGGCAGACCCTATAAAAGGGGCTGTTGCCACCTTAATAAAGCTCACTCCCCACTGACCCCTGAGGCTGTGTGGTTGTGTGATTCCTGTCACCTTGCGTCACAGCTTCTGGGGCCCGGAGCATGTGGCACGGCCTGCCTGCTAGCCACTGGATAACACCTGCTCTACCCCAGAGTGGACCTGCTTTTCATTCCATCGGGCTGCGTCATATGAGTGCAATCATCGGAAGACTTTCCTTCTTTACAAAGAAAAAAATATTTTTTTTAGAAAGAAATGTATATAAAATTCACACTGACAAGTTCAAGTGATCAAATGCATTAGTAACAGAAGATTTAGTTCATATCAGGAAACCCTAAATTGGAGAACTGCAAACTGCAGGCAAAATTCAATCCAGAGCACTATGCAAAAAGAAATTGTGTGCACAGTTTTCCAGAAACCAGAGGAGTGTAGTTTATTTGATAGTAAAAACTTTACAATAAAGTTGGGTAATTTTTTTTCTCTGAGTTATCTCGTTGACTTCAGTGATATCATCTATGCATTAAGCACTTACTGAGCATGAGTGAATGTATTATAATCTGGTCTTCAGCTACCCATTTTCTAGATGAATCCGTAATTCTACCAAATGAAAGAAAAAAGGAAATTTGAACTGAAAGGACCATGATATTAGGATAAGAATAACTTTAAAATTATTTTGTCAGGAAATATGCAAAATATTTTTGACTTGTAGTTACATTTGACTGATCTTTTTCAGAGTTGACCTTTTAAAAATAGCTTTCCATTATAGAAATTTGATGAGTTTATTTCAAAATATGTTTTTGCAGCAATTGAAAATGAAGACCTGAAAACGTGTCTTTTTTACATTTTTAAACAAAAATATTATTTCATTTGTGTGAGAATTAGTTTAATTTGAAAATCCGTTTGAATCCATTTATGCAAATAAATGAGGAGACATGTTTCTTGCAAATTATTGCAGATGGTGGTAAGAGTATTAAAACCAGCCCTAGTGCCGATTTTAACCAAGCCATTAGAAAGGTATCCTGTAATTATATTTAGCCTCCAAGTGTAGGGGGGTTGAAAAAGCTTCTCCCAGGGCTATAGCAGAGTACACAGGGAGTTCAGGAAGAAGCAGCATGCCTGCCTGGGCATGAACCCAGTGTCCGGCTAAATGATCTTTCTGACTTGCAAGTTCAGACTCAGATCCATAGATACGCAAATATACCATTGTTTAACTCTAGCTGTTAATGGTGCATGGCCCAACTGTATGACACTGCACCTGCTCGAGTTTCTGCTGTTTCCAGTACCACAGTATCACTATGCCAGGTAGATTTTACAGAATAGATTACCTCTCTTTTTCTTTTTGTGTGTCTGTATAAGCTGTCCACTGCTTGCACAATGTTTCTGATAAAACACCAAGTACATTCGTAGTGAGGTTTAGGCTAGTAAATGTTGCATATTTCTAAATGTAAGTTAGACTGTATTAAAATATTTTGTAACTTTCATCTCTAATTTTGATATCTTTGGAAGAAAAAACAATTATAATAAGACCACATCAATCTGCTTCTAAATACAGATTAGTGCACCAATAATGCAGTTCATCCAGCGTCCCACAGGTAACTGAAAGTTAGTTAGTTATGCTTAAGCTCATCACCCAAGCATTTCTGTGAAATCAGTGGAGATAAATGGGCCTCTGAGGAGGGTGATTCTCTTCATCATAAGATAGGAGCACTGAAAAGTTTGAATCTTCTGCAGGAAATATTTAGTAGATACCAGGTGTCAATACTGTCTGGAAAAGTTTACTAGTTACAATCCCCAGACAAAGAAGTGTTCCTGGATAATTCTACACAGGATAATTCTACATGGCCCTTGTTTGTTATGTTGTCTACCTTATCATGCTCTCCTGGTCATATTCCTTTATAAAATATAGGACAAGATTAACCATTGGACAGACACAGTATGGCTATTCTTACATTCAGTACATTTATTACCTCACAGATATAAAATAATTTAGAAAAGGAAGCCTATCATTCATGTAAATGTGGAGAAAAACAACATCAAAAAGAATCCAACATATACATACTGTTTTGTCAAGTGTTCTATAAAAGGCAAATAATAAGCATATCTCCACATCTAAAGCATTATATTTTGTCTAAGTGGTGTGAGATGAGGATATTCTGTCTGGAGACAATTAGAAAGAGCACTGAAGTAATTACATCCATCTTTTTGATCTACTTTTTTCTGCTTTTCATTATATTATTTGTATATATAAATTTAATCATCCTGATGGCTGACGAATTAAAATAAATAAATTGGAATTTTTTCTGTGGTTTATACATAGCTTGTCAAGCTGAAAGGTTGGAAACATAATTCTTTTTTCATTCAAAGGATAGCAGTTGATACAGGACACATTTCTTTATTTTCATGTGATAGTATATTTCTGCTTAACTGTGGGTGGTGAGTTGCACTGTGGTGTAGATCTGTCTCATACAGGAAATAAATATGTGAGATAATTGTGCAAAGAAGGAAAAATTACTAGCAGAGGAAGTGAAGAAGAAAAGTTTCCCTAACGTGTTCTTTGCATTACAAAGGATCAAATCCTGTTATGTGCGAGACCCCTAAAATTATGAAACTTTCAAAGTATTCTTTTTATGATTTCTTAATCTCTGCTTCTTTTAAACTTCAAGGCTGCTATCTGCTTATATTTTTAGACACTCTTTTTTCATTCTTAAATTTGAAAGCATATTTCCCAAATTTCAGTTTTTACATTTTAAAATAGATAGTTCTAAGACCTGGTATTTTTAGAAATGTAATAAATATCAACTGTATTTATGATGCACAGGTAGGATATGACAGAAACAGAAATTAGTCCATAAGTAGGATATTTGTGTTTATTTTCTGCAGTTATTTTAGCAAAGAGGTACCTTGTCAGAAATACTTATAAGACTAACGAGTAGAAAGATCAAGAAATTGTAAAATGTATAGATGTTTCTACTGCAAAGAAGTATAGAAAAATCACAGAATCACAGAAACACAGAATATGCCATTTTGGAAGGGACACACAAGGATCATCGAGTCCAACTCCTGGCCCTGCACAGAGACTATACCCAAAAATGACAGCTTGATGCTTAATCACTAACACTAAAAAAAGTTAACAAACTTCAAACAAAAGTCAGAAGTAAGTCCTGAAAAAAACCTGACATATAAACTTAATTCTTAGACTTAAGTGCATCCAGTCGGAGAAGATATCAATCCAGCTGTTTTTTGTTGTTGTTTTCATTAAGAAATTAAGTCACCAAACCTCAGAGACCAATATCTTATCATTTACTTTAAAGAACGTTGCTGACACTTATTTTCTGTACACTAACCAGAAACCTCCTGTTTGGCTTCAAGAACAGAGCACTGGAAGAAAGAACTTTAAAGTATTGCAGGAGAAGGAGCACACTTTTTTATTGAAAAAGGCATCCCTTAACTATCACATGGTTTGTATAATTGGATTCTCTATATAAGATAGATTCAGGCTTCACTAGGAACACAGATATTGCAAACAGCTGAAGATGCTGGCTTGAGCAGGTTTTGAAAACACGTAGAAAATGATGGAACAAAAATCAAATGCACTCCATTTCCCTGATGGTTTTGAACATTTATTCTGAGTTGTTTTAAGAGTTGTTTTTTGAGGGTTATGTTAAAAATCTCTCATTGTTATGATTCTTTAACAAGCTTGTGAGGTAAATGTCTGGGCTGCTGAAAATTTAAATTTTCTTACCTACAACTAAAACAACCCAAGCTGACATTTGTCTGCTTAAATTATGGTGTGGAAATGGTTAACATACTACCTTTAAAGACAGTGTCTGTGTCTGCATTTTTAAAAACGAGAAAAAATAACCAGTGAAGGATAAAAATGAAACAAAACAAAACACTATATTAAATGCTTTATACTTTGCTGATGAAAGAGTTTTCATATATAATTCCCATGATGGTAACCAGTTCTATTAAAAAAATCTAATTAGCTATTAGGACTACACTTGGAAAGAAATTATTTGCTCAACTAGAAATATTTGTAAACACTTTATATTAATTATCAATTTCTTATGCAGAGCCCTATGATTTTTGTGGAGTGATTATTTGGGAAAAAAAGATGGATTATGGGAGATGAAGTATAATGCATCAAAAGATACCTTAATGGAGAAATACCCATCTTTGTCTAGAGGATCACTAGTTTCATTTAATCTAAAGAATGAATCTTCTATGGTCAAAGCAGAGACAAATGAACAAAGTGTATTCATGGAAAACATTGTTGCAGTCAATACAGTTGATGCCGTTACTTATTTGTCTTTTGCTGCATATTTCAAGGGATGCATTTTCTTCATGATCTCCAGCTGCTGTTGCAGGAAAAACGTGCCTAAAATCAGAATCATGTTTGTCAGACCAACAAAATCCACTTGCATCCAAACACATAGTTAATAAATATGAATTCTGAAACAAAAGAAAATACAGAAAACAGTGCAAAGCACCTCATTATTCAGTAAAAATGTGGGTTCTAAATACCAAAAAAGATTACAAATATTCAGAAATGCTAAAATCTAACTTGTAAATGTACTTTTATTTACTTTATAAAGGACAGCATTGAATGCCTTTAGCAACTGAGAATAATTAGACTTCATGACTCAACCCTGAACGTATTTTCAAATGCAAAAACAAGAAGAAGAATAATAAAAACTAGTCTCTCTATAGATGAATACTTTTGAGTTTGTTTGTTGGTTTGGTTTGGTTTGGTTTGGTTTGGGTTGGGTTTTTTTCTTGGTTGTTGTTGGTTTTTATTTTGGGTTTTTGGGTTTTTTTCCCCAGGAATAAAGGTCTGGTTGTGAACTCAGGCAATGGTGACACATCTCAGTTGATTCAATGTAGCAAAGTTTTAAATTTGTTATTAAATGCAAAGGAAACAAACGAGATCTCTTTCCAAGTTGAAAAATCCTATAGAAACATAAAATATACTCATTAAAAAAAGTGAGGACAAAATATTTTAAAAACATTATATCTTTAATAATCTGAAAGCTTATTAAAATTTTTACAGGTTTTTTTTAATGTTTATATTCTTCCCTTTTTATTGTAACTTCTGTGTCTGGCTTTAGTGTTGCGAAAAAGTGGCCAGTTTCCTTATAGTGCACCTAATCTATGCTTTGATTTTGCTGTTTACTTGATCGTGTCTTCTAACCTTCCTATACAGAAAAAACAGGAGGCTATCTAGCAATAGGCATAGGGTATGAAAAACTGTGGAATAAGAAAATATAATCCTAATGACATTGTGTCTTGGGAGCAGTATAAACTGAATGTCATGACATGAATTTCACTATCCCAAAAAAGTGAGAGATAAATTTCTCCTTTGTTTCTTTTTCACTCTCAGGGGAAAAGCTCGACTATTGTTATATGATGACGAATGATAACGTATTTTAATGAATATGGACAATGACATATGAGAACAAAGAGGAATTTCCATCCCATTCACTATTCCTACAGGTCGCACCCTTTTTCCCTCTGCTGATTTCTGCGTAACTACACAGGTAGTTCTAGTAAAGATGTGATGCTGATGCTGATAAGTCATTTCTGTAGGCATAACGTAGTCCACATTGAGAGTTATGCCTAGGTATAAATCTGCTATTCAAATTGATTAGGAATAAAGTATGTATTTATATTTGACAGATCTGCTTGTGCATAGATGTTTGCTTAAAATTATCTCTATTAATTTAAATAGATTTTATTTTTTTGCCTCTCTCATTTGACCCTCACAAGATCAAGACAGGTATAAAAAAGGAACATCATCTTGTCTGTACATTGTCAGAAAACCTGTTAATTTCTAATTACATAGCCGCATGCTCTCCTGCACTACCATAACTTATTGAAATCACTGAGATGCCACTAAAGCTATAATTTGTTCTGCATGAAACTGTTGTTGTTGTTGAGGATGAAAAAGTCTGAAAGAAACTTAGGTAGGAGCCCGTCATTTGGAAATGTAACCCATTGGATTTCACCTGGAGAAACACATCAGATAATGGGCACTCTACACTTCTAAAGCAAAAGATTTGTATTCCGTTGAACTATTTTGTTTTTAACTAGTTGTTTTCCTGTTACACTTCAACATCATAATAAGTAAATCAGATTAATTAAAGGTCTGAATAACTTTAGAAAAATCTCCTCCTTTAATTTTTTTTCCCTAGAAAGAACACTTCTTTACAACCATTGTGCTCTGTAAAGCAAGAGTAAATTTTTTTGAATTTAAAGAATAGTAGTAGTAGCATTTAAACAAGCAAAAAAATCAAAACAATTTTATTACAATAAAGGGAAAGTGCCAGAAACTCTCTGGATTTTAGTTTGGCTTTCCCTTTTTACTCCATTTTTTACACAGAAAATGCTCAAAAATAATGTAGATTGTCCAAGTCTAGAATACTATAGAAGCAATCACATTTGAGTGACTCTTGACCAACTCCAGAATTGGGTAAGTAGCTGCGAACAGTTTCTGGTCTGTAATTGCTTAACACCCTACTTACTTTGTTGTCCTTGATTTTAAATAGAAAAAATATAATAAATCAGATGAACTTCTTCTTTGACAAATCTGCAAATGACCAGGGAAAAGGACTTCAGCTAACCCACAGGTCTCACTGTACAGATCTCCCTTGAACAGAGTTTTTGGAATGATATTTTTGCCAAACATGGTCTGTGTTAAACCTTTGCAAATGCCTATATAGCCTATCTAGTAAAATTAATAATGTTTATGTCCTTATAGATGATCTGCTCTACATATTATTTCTTCCATGCAACCAGTTCAGCAGCATATGATAATCTGTTATCTGCTACGACTTAAAACTCTGCTTTCAAAAATCCAGAAAAACTGCAACACGTGCAAATAAGAGATTTAGCTCTCTAAACAAAGGTGTTTAAATGGTACACTCTTTTGTCATTCATATACCTTTGCTAGAAACCTAAGTCTCTGGAATACTGCGTACTTTATGTTATAAATAAACTAAAACTTTTCCTGAATTAATGATGAAATGTTAGGTAGGTTAGTTTATGATTTCTAAATGAATGTTTTTGTAAACTTAAATCTTATTTAGGATTATTGTCAATTTTTCTCATACATACTTGAATCAATCCTGCTAACCTACTATATATTATCTGAAAGCTGAATATTATGAAGCATCTGAGCCTCTGGATGTTTTTATAAACTCATATGGGAAAACCTATTACATTGTTTTCATCAGTGACATATGGAACAAATTAAAATTAAACATTCTTATATTGTTTTACTTAGTGTAAATTGAAAATCTAGGTCATATCTCAATCAAAATGTTTTTGCAATCCTAGAACTGCCAGACCTGTTCAATGTATGCGGGATTCTCCAGCTACAATATTTCTAAACTTTTGAACAGTTATGACTATGAAAGAGATTTCATAAAATATAACAATCATGAAAACTGACAAAACTGAGAATGGCCACAGGCATATTTGGAATCACTAGCCATAGTGCCACTTTCCAATGATACAGTCATAAAATAATACTATGTTGGGATATGCTGGTATGATTTATGTTTCACCTGAAAGTTACAGCAGGCCTGTAATGCACACACACAGAGAAAGAGAGACCAACAGCTAGACAGAAAGAGAACATCACAGCTTACTTAGCTACTCTTTACCGCTGGCCAAGCAGCTAAGAAATGAATCCGTGTTTATAAACCAAAAATGTTTCTGAACCTTTTTTACAGCAAAATCAGATGAACTTTTCCTTTGACAAATCCTCAAAATACCAGGGAAAAAGACTTCAGCTAACCCACAGGTCTCGGTGTACAGATCTCCCTTGGACAGAGTTTTTGGAATGATATTTTTGCCAAACATGGTCTGCGTTTAACCTTTGCAAATGTCTATATATGGTCTGTAAGCATTTTTTGCAACTACTGTGTTGCAAAATCAATCTAGCAGTCTAATCCAGAACAGATGTCCTGTGAATGTCTTTGCAAGATTAACATAGAGAGCATAGCCTTCTGGACTATTTTAGTAACTATGATTAGCATTAAGAAGCAAATCCCCCTCCATATTCACGGTGTGAAAGGATCCCATTTCAGCATGTGTGCTGCTCCTCCACACAAGAAGAACAGGGTGTGGGGTCAGACTGAAGTGGAGAGGCTAAGCTAAGGATGGAAGGATCAATGTGCTACAGTGCAGAAGGAGAAGGCAGCAGTCAGCAGTCAGCAGAAAAATATCACTAACTTCATATATTCTCCTTTTAACATACCTCAATAACATGGAACACAGAGGCCAATATCTAGTAATCAAGAAATGTCATAGGCATTGCATAGAATCCAAATGAGCTGTTTTAATTTCCTGGTCTTGGCAAATTTATTTTATTTCCTGAAAAATTAATAGTAAAATTATCTGAAACAGTCTTATGATGAAAGATAGAAATAAAATATCACCACTATATTTTAAAAGTATTTATATCTGTAAACATAGACAAACATTTAAAACTGATTTAAAATACTCCAGTTTTTAACTGACCAGAAGGAAAAAAAAATTAAATACCTAAAATGATTAACAAGGTAAGAATATTAACAGTTACAAGTGTTACCTGTGCTGTTAAAATTAATTATAACAAAATTCTGGATTTTCAAGAATATTTTGATTAAGAATATTTTGATTTGTTTAAAAAGATATTTCCTCCAAAAAGTTTTCTTGATACCGTTTTTGTTCTCATGTGTTCCCTGGAGATGTAAACTGAATGTTTAATACAATTAAACTTCATTTGGCAGGAGACAGACATTTCTCAGATGGTCATCTCTAGCTGTGGCCACAGTCTGTTCTCATGGGAACTGCCATAAACCCCACGGCCTTCTCTTCCAGTGCCAGCTGCAGTTCTTTAGCTTTCCCTTTTCTAATAATAAATGCATGATAGTGTTTAAATGTGTGTCCATTAAACAGTAGTGTTGCATTTATATAATTTTAGAAGAAAATAATTTATAAAATTGATAAAAAGGGTATAAAAGTATTATAATGCTGTCATAATTTCTTAAACTGCAATCAGAAATAATTTTTGATTATCTGATTGATCAAATTGAATCCCACAGTACCGTACAATTTCCAAATACTTAGGATAGAAATAAATTACATTCCAACAACAAAAGCTGGGCCAAATCTTCATTTATACATTTAATGGACTGCTTTCAAGTGAAGATCTCATCCTGAATCCCATGAAGTCCACAGAATCCTAAGACAAGGAGATCAACACCTCTGCTGCAGCAGCACAGAGGACATCCTTTTGGGCCTTCTTTAATTGATGTTCTCTTGTTCTTCTGATACAAAAGACACAATAAGTGAAAAAAGAAATCTCTCAGCCTTTCCAAGCTCCATGGATTTGTGAATCTCTTTTACGATATTTCTTAACTGTCTCTTCTGAAGAATGAAAACTCCTAGTTTAATTAATTATTCCTTTTATGAAAGTTTGACTTGATGCCCTTCACTGAATCATTCTGAGGTATTTATTTTTACATTAAGTCACAGTTATGTATAGTACTCATGATAGAGATGTACAATTTATACAATACAAATTCTATTTATACAATAGAATATTTCTGTGATCTTTCATTTTATCTTTCGTTACAGTCTGTAAATCTGTAACCTTTGATTTGCATTTTTGACCACCTCTGAGGGCTAAGCTGGTGTTTTCACTGAACATTCCTTAAGGTCTTAGGGCAAATGTTAGTCATCTACCCAACATTTCACATGGGAAATTATTTTTTTCTCTCCCACCTGTGGGAAAGTGCATCACTTGACACTTATCAGCACTCAGTTGAACTGGACTTTCTACATCTCAGATGCTCAGGTTTTAAAACATTTTTGCAATTCTGTATGTGATACCGCCTTGAAAAACTTACTGTCATCAACAGACTTTGTCAGCTTACTGTTCAGTTCTCCATCTTTTCCAGGTTATTTACAGACATATTTAACAGCACACGTAGAGCAGCAGCTCAGATAGAATCTAACTGAAAAATCTAAAACAAAAAAAAAAAAAAAAAAGAGAAAAAAATTACAGACCAAAATAAAATATGACATGATCTCTTTATTTCTTAATAATCTCTATTACTGACTACAACATGTTCTTAAACTAGAGAGGGGATATGGATCAGACAGCCAGTAGCTTTAAAATGATGGCTAAATAAGGTTTAAAATCCACTGGAAGTTCAGAAACTGCAGATGTGATACTCAGCTTAGTTGGCTACCATGGAAACCCCATGATTTATTACTTACCTGTGATACCAAAATATTGTTAAAACCACCTGCGGGGGGGGGGGAACTCCAAATAATAAAATAATCCTCAAACTTTATAGAAGCTTATTTCACATTTTATTTATAATTAGTGTAGGTACAATCAAGTATTATTTTGTCTTGATTATTTCAATTAACTATGATTTAAAATTATACTAGGGAATGGTTATTTTTAGTCATTTCCTTATAACAGAATATCAGTTTTACCCTGTTTTGAAATCTTTCATGAATAGATTTAGCAACCATTTGAGCTGTTGGTTTGAGATTGGATGGGAAGTATTAAGGTCTACATATTTTAATTATGACGAGGATATTTTTTTCATGTATTTATTTACAGTTTATGCGTAGCAATCATATGACTTCAAAACAGAATTGGAAAGCAAAGTAATGAAAACAGAAATCATTGACATAAACAAAACAGATTCATTTTCACAACTGCAGTGTCTAGTGTGAGTTCCATCAGGGGCTATTAAACACAATGAGCCAATCCATTCACATCAGCCCATGGAGGATTCTTCAGTTTGTATCCTTAATGAGCTGTCAGCTCAGTCATGCCAGCCCATGTGGATTCCTTACCTTTTCTTCTGACTGTTCTTCATTAGGAAAAGGCAAAAGAATGATGAAATGGAGCAAACTGAGCATGAATGTATTTCCAGGCATGTTTCTGTAGTGGAGATTAGACAGAAAGGTGTTTTAAAGCTTGTTAAAGTGGAATCCAACATTTGGAAGGAGTAGCTAATAAGGCAATGGGCTCAAAAGAGATCTGTGCGTCAGCAGTGACAGAGCACTTTTTTTCAGATAGGTAAGAGTTGTCACCCCACCAGATGTTTTTTGGGTGACAGATACCTGCGATTAGGTTTATAATCACAGTCTATGCGAGTCTGTGCAAGCGCTTCATGGAAGGTTGTCCCACTTTTCTTTCTGGTAAGTAGCAATGCTGTTACTACATGATTTACCAGTGGGTTGGTATCTTTATTAATGTGTGATATTGCTACTTAATTGAGAGATACTGAAAAGCAAAAAATTCTTCGCAGGTTTGTGGGGAGATGTAAAGACAGCTCTAGAACTGCTGGTGCGAAAACGTGTTCCACTTTTCTGGACACTTGAAAAGGGCTTTAGTGAACCAGAGGATGAAGTCATGATTCCTCTTTTACTGCAGAGACACCTGGAGTGGAGATTTCTCTAGTGAGGACCACAGCTCCCAGGGCACTGTGGATGTTGAAGAGTCTGTACGCTAAAGCAGTTCCATAAAAAAGCCATCCTCTGCTGGCTTCTCCTGAGCCTCTTCACTGCCCTCAGCCTAGGGCACTTCTGTCTCATTTTGTGTTTCTAAGCTACATGTCCTAGGAGCAATAGTGAACATTTTAGATGGAATTTCAGACAGATTTCAGACTCCAACTGCTTGCTGGGGTAGATTTAAGAAACAGGAAAGTATTTCAGGAACTGGTTCAGGACTTGTCATTCAGTTTAGAAGAGGATTTAGGAAGTGAATAAAAGAGAATTTTGTGGCTGTCATCGAAGCCCGGAGATTTATCTAAGAAGTTGCATAGACCCTGTCCCACCTGAATAGCAAGGACAACCCAGAACCTCAGACTGCTTAAATATGACATTGTTATATAAAAGTTATTTATCAGATTGGCTTGTTATGGAAGAGTTCTTGCCAACAGCCACAGAGGCAAACTATGCTTTACCAGAGAGAATGGGTGCATAAAACACAGGACCTTCTCAATTAGGGACCTCAGAAGGTAAGAAATACCAGATTCAATGCTGTCTCCAGACTGTGCCAATCTCACCAGTTGAATTTTCCTGCGGATGAAGTAAAGGGCTTCACCATGGTACCTTCAGTTTTGTGAAAGCTCTCACCCCCTAGTAAGGGACATTCTAGGACTGTTGTCATTATTTCCTAGTTCTAATTTTAGGGTTTCACTCTCTTTAAAGGCTCAAAAAAGGCTTATGGAGAAAAAGGACTGGGAAAAGTAAGAAGAAAAAGTTGTCTTGTGTGAATTTTGCCTCATTCTCCACTTTGGAGCTGCTTTGGTGGATCTGCTTCTCATTTGGGTATAGCAGGGGATGAGTGAGGAAATCAGAATGACCATAAATGGGGTGGGGTGGAGTGGACACAGAGTTGCCTCTAGATAGCAGAAAACAATATTTAGGAGCAGAGCAGAGTATGGGAAAAGTATCCATGACTACATGACCAGATTCTGGTGGGACCATGCAATGTCTTCAGGAGCACATGCAAGAGTGATCATGATGATTGGTCTTCTACCAAGGTATCACTGCCTGGTTGCTCAGAAGCAGTTTTCACTCTGTCCAAGTGACAAGCCACATGGCAGACAGGCAGGAGACTAAGGAATGTTTCAAGCTTTTCATTGCTACAAACCAATTTTCTAGGATGAGAGAGGAAAGTTGTTAATAGGATGGCATGTCTGCTTCCACTGTCCATATTTTAAAATTCTTAAGACAAATTGACAAGGGTAGACAGAGACATTGAAGATTGATTTGGTAAGTGGAAAAAAATGCATTATAATCAAAAATTAATGAAGTTCAGTACATTTTGTTTAATCAAACAGATGTTTGGGAAATGTAGCATAGCTTGAATTTTTTTTCTTTCACAGCTGGTGGCTACTGAATCTAGTGGAAAAAAGGTAAGTAATAATAAGGAGCTTGAAAATGCACCTCAGAAGAGTGAGACACTAGGATATCTAACTATACTGCTAGTCCAAGTAAGCAACAGAGGCTCTGTCTTCAGCATGTGATGGAAAAATATTAATTTTGGAAGAGTATTTTTTGGTATTATAATATATACTTTGGAGAAAATTAGGAGAAGAGACTCCCAGGTTAAAACTCAACCTTGAATTTAGATTGCTAAAGCTGGAAGAGATAAAGTGGCCCTTGTCAACTTGAAAGTTACATATTCAGCATGGTATCAAGAGACTCAGCAATTTCTAGAGAAGTTCTACAACCATTGTGCTTCAGAGGCCTGAACCAATAGTAGATTTTTGAAGTTAATGATCAAGATAATTTTTGAAAGACAGGACAAAGTTTTAAGAAGATTTCTTTTTCATTCCATTTTTGATTCAGCTCTCATTGGATTCTTTTTTATCTAAATGTCATTCAGCCATGTCATTCTTGTATTTCATCTGTGAATAGTCATATTTTTAGAAAAAAAACATGAATAAATAAATTTGAGTTGTTAAAACTGTTGCTTGCTGTCTACTTGTTTTAAAAGCAGAAAGCTTGGTCCTTCTTTGTTCACAAGCATGCAAGTGTATTCCTTCAAGACAAAGCAACAATACAGACATTAATTGTTTTTATTGACCCTCTGCTACAAAAATTCACTTTAGTTCTCTCGAAGTTTTCTTGCATGTGTTGCACTGTCTGAAAGGGCTTTTTGCTTGTCAGTTGAGGAACTGTTATCACTGTCAATGAGATAAAAGTGATGGCAAGAAACTTTTGTGTTCATTATTATTATATAAAATGAGAAAGACTAGCAGTTGGAATTTCACCAGTAATCCTATGAGTGGATGAAAGTGTCTCTGCCGATGGTCCCTTCCAAACCAAACCATTCTGTGATTCTAGGATTCTATGAATGCAATACCACTTACAAGATTGGAAAATGACAGCTTTTGGCAAATCACAGCCTTAATTATCTCAGTAAATAAATTTGTGACAATAATTATCATTATTGTTATTGTTAATACTTATTGGAAAGAACACCAACCCAAAACATTGGACTCATATGAAAGGTAGACCTTAATATATACAACATTAGAATCTTCGAAACACCACTTGATAACTTTATCAGAGTTACTGGGCTATAGCAAGGAAGACATAGGGGGATGGTCTGTTTATGGCATCTTCCCTTGGGCAATCTGCAGAGGCTGGGGTTATCTGTTGAGGCCCTGTCCTGGTCCTGTTCCCTATGATAAGAAGTACAATAAGTCTTGTCAAAAGACAAGAGTACTTGACAGTCCTAAGGAAGGCTACCTCAGGGAAAACAAAAATATTATGCTTCCTTCATACTGCTCCAGCCTTTTTTAATCCAGTGTAAGCATGCTAGAAAGTCAGGATCCTATCTAGGAGCTCCTGCTTACAGGCAATCCTTCATGTCCTAAGGCAAGAAAATTCAGAAGTCTTGTATCTCCTAGAATCTCTTGTATCTCCTAAAGGTCCTATCAGGATCTTTAAAATGAAGAAACTAATGTTTAAATGCTTTTCAAGCATACAGAATAATACCAAGCATAAGAAAAGTTTTATGTAAGTTTCAGGCATTATCTTAAAACATCCTTTTTTACACTGGGCTCTGCTTTAGCTCCCCATTCCCTATACTCTATGACACAGATCATGGGACTCACTTTCAGCTTGAGTTGTGCTGTATCAAACAGATTACCCCTTGACTTTCAGTTCCTTTTTCTGCTTTCATATATAAATTTTTCTTTCCCAACCTAAAAAAAAAAATCAATTCTACCACTAAAAAATTTTTTTCAACTAAGTCAGAATTTCCTACAGTGTTCCAAATGACATTTTTTTCTCTACCCTCTCATTAAAACCAGCACAAAGCCAAAGCTTCTGTTGAATTTTATATATATATAAAATTTTACCTACAGATACAATCCCAGCTTTACTATAACACCCTAGAAAGTAAAACAGAATTAAAACACATTTTCAGACCATAAAAATAAGCACAGACATCAAGGAAAAAGAAAATTATTATAAAACCTCTGGAACAGTCTGAATGCTTCACATAACTTCCACTTAAAAAGTCTGTTATTACATCCTACTCAAATATGACAAATAGTCTATGATAGTAAGTAATGGACATGGTATCATTAAATTAAACTGTACAAATAAAAGGGCTACTTTAGTCAAATAATGAAAAGCCAGGGAACAGAATATGAATTTCAGCATGGGTATGGTACAATGCTGAAGGTATAATCTACATTGGTAAATGTGGATCTGACCTAAATTGTCTTTAATATAATGCACTGGAGAATCATTTCAATTAGGTGCTAATAATGAAAAGTCCATTTTTTATATTAGTGACTTCTTTTTTTCTTACATTTGCATTAGAAAATTCAGAGAACGGTCATTCAAACTCTGATATTCTCTGTCAAGGCAGACACCGGGCCTTAGTACGGAGGGAAAAAAAGAAGGAAAGTGAGACTCTAATATTGAAAATGTTTTCAATACACATGACATTTTCTGATACTGTTACTTATTTTTGAAAAAATACATTTTTATTAAAAGATAACCTATATTTTAATATATTAAATTCTCATTAATCAACAAGAACTGTCACAGCAGCTGAGTCAAAGTGTCATGTTCAAATACGAATGGTGTTCTAAAACAAGAGATTTTTTTGCAAACAACTACTTAAGGCAATAAGGAAAAATTCTGGGTCCTTTTTATGAGTTTCCACAAGTGTTGCATTATTATGAGTTTTACTGCAGGAAATTCTATTTCAACTTTGTTAGAGCTTTGTGGTTTTTCTATTTCTAGAGCCTTCAAGAGTCATATTATATGATATGACTTATCTAATATACACTACACACGTAGGCAGAACTACAGCTAGGTTTTCACTTAGTGTCATCTATATTAAAAATATTAATAAAAAACAGTTTTCAAAATATCTTCAAACAAACAACACATTATAAAAGTTGGACTGGGAAAAGTAATATATTAATAGAATTATCAAATTGTTAAGTTTGGAAAAGACCTCCAAGATCATTGAGTCTCCAACCTTTGATCAAACATCACCATGTCAACTAAACCAAGGCGCTAAGTGCCATGTACAGTTGTTTCTTGAACACCCCCAGTGATGGTGATTCCACCACTTCCCTGGGCAGCTCATTCCAATGCCTGACCATCCTTGCCGCAGAGAAATTCTTCTTGATGTCCAACCTGAACCTTCTCTGGCTCAGCTCGAGTTTATGTCCTCTTGTCCTATCACTATTGCCTGGGAGAAGAGACCGACCCCCACTCGGCCACAACCTCCTTTCATGTAGTTGTGAAGGGTGATAAGGTCTCCCTGAGCCTCCTTTACTCCAGGCTAAAGAACCCCAGCTCCCTCAGCCACTCCCCATAGGACTTACCCTCTGGATTCTACACCGGCTTTGTTTCCTTTCTCTGACCTGCTCCAGCACCTCAATGTCTTTCTTGTAGTGATGGGCCCACAACTGGATACAGTACTTGAGATGTAACTTCATCAGTGCCGCGAAAAAGGACGGTCACTGCCCTAGTCCTGCTGGCCACACTATTTTTGATACAAAAATATATTTTGAAGTATACTCTGAAAATAATTCACGTGTGGCAAAAGTTATGTGGCATTTACTTATCCTAAAATGTTAGGCTGATTCCTAACTGGAATATATTTTTTTAATTAATTAAGATTTTTAAACCCTATCCCTTTTGCTTTGGAGGATAAAGAAAGTTTGCTTTTTGATAGTGCCTAATTAAAGATAAAGCAGTTACATATAGGGAATAAGTGAGATTCCTTTGCACTTTGTAGATTTTGCTGCATTAAGCAATTTATGGAAGTTCTGCAGATTTTAAGAACAAACGATGCATGAAACCAGAGCAAATTGGGCCCTAAGTGGGTGGGTGGATGAAAAAGAGGATTTAAAGGGATTAACACTTATTGGAGTACCTTATATAAAATATTTTTACTGTGTAATAGTGCAAATCAAGAAGATAAAAAAGTACGTATGTGATCATATTAACAGTGGAATGTGATATTAAAAAAAGGTAGACACTTTATTATAAACCTGAAAGTTTAAAATCTGTCTGGAAATTACACATCATCAAATTGGGGGAGGGGGTTTGATGACATTTAAATATGATATTCAAAAGTTGTTGATAGCTAAGCCATGTAGCTGAACTGTTCATGGAGAGATTTATCCAAAATTCTGCATTATTTAGCATACATTATAATAATAGCTACATAATGACTAAAGATGTCTTGTCTTAGAGATCCTAGAGATCTTTCCATAGAATGCCTGCCTGAAAGCTGAGCTAACAAGTAGGAATTGAGAGGACTGATTCCTCAGTTCATCAGCTACCGAAAAGCATGAAAAAGACCGGAGTAATCTGGAGACCAGCAAAAGGCTGAAAGGGCACCTATTTCCAGCAGCCCCCTCTATAGGCACAGAATTGCAGGGCTCTGGGAGATGCACTGAACCTGTCCAGCCACACAAAAAATGTCATCAGGAACTCCTAGCACCCATGAAAAATATAAATTCCATATAGTACTTTGAGGAAACAATCCTGGTACAAACAAATTTTACTTTTGAATTCAGCAGAAAAAGTTATTCTTTGTGATAAAAAAGGCATGTGGGTAAGGACAGAGTGAAAAGTGTAGTTTATGTTAGGAAACATTGTACATTTCTAGACAACCTAACATCTTTTTTTTGTAGGTTGCTCTCCACAATGTGACAGCTCCATGATATATGAGACATAAAGCAATATTAATAAGAAAAGATTTACCAAAATAAATCTATATATATATTCTTTTTCTCTCTCTTTTAGTGTCTCCTTAGGTGAACTTTAAGACAACTTCACAGCATTCACCTAGGTGCAAAAAAACCCCAAACACTCCACAAAACAAAAAGAAAAAAGCAGCAAACCACAAGTAAACAACAGATGAAAATCATGTCTGAAAGCATTTATATGTTTTATATAGACTTATTGTGTATCTTTCTTCTATAGTTATATAAAAATATTCCATAATTGAAGTTATTAATAAAAGTAGGAAAAATTGTTGAAATGTTTTCATTTAAAGAGAGGACTAGAAAGGCACGTGGAGGATATTCAAAACAATGAGTGCAATTAGTAAGTCTATCTGAGTACTCTCTTAGGAAAAGACATCACATGGCTTCTGGTTTTTAACAGCTTAAGCAATTCCTCTTACACGGTAATATTAATTAAACAAATGATAAAACTATGTATGTTGTAACTTTTAACCTTACTTGAAATTATTAATTGCTTTATGTAAGACTGGAAATGTCAGACTTAGTCCTGGAAGGTTTATGTAGGTGCACAAAGTAACAATCCACTCACCAGGCAGTGGTTAAACAAAAGAGGTGCAGAGAGCTGAAAAAGTGTCTATGGAAATGCATTCAGGTCTGCAACAAAGAGTCCCATGGTGTTATCTAAAGATTAGAAGTAATGAGAAGTTTGTTAAAAATTCACATAGGATTCCTTGTTGGGTAGCACACGTCCCACTTGTATGAGGAATTCTTGCAACATGCAATTTTTCTGATTGATTCCTAGCTTGCTTATAAAGGAAAATCTTCAGACATGCACAAATGCTTTCAGGATAAATACCTAAATCAACTACATAAGCACATATAAATATTTGAAAGGTAGTCATATTAGTTGTTTTAACTTTATGTATGTCTTATAATACAATGCCAAAGGGGCCATATATAAGAACAAATTTTTAAAAGGAATATTTATACTCAGTACCATGAAGTCATTGAGTCAGTGAGACACATCATCTATTGAATAGTTTCTCAACAAAAGCAATTCAAGTGAAAGTGACTGAATTTTTTAGTCATCACTTTGACTACTTTTCAACACCTTAAAATTTTGTAGAAATGGAATATTTAAGGAAAAGATGTCAAAAAATACAATTAATGAGCTGCTCAAAGAATCTAGATTTTTCAGGGGTAAAAAAAGCTATTCAATTAGCTTATGCATATTGTTAGCTACTTGTATAGATTTTTCCTCATTAAACACATAAACTGTGTATTGATAGTGGAAGATATACCTGAAATGCTAAAATAAAGCCAAATAAAATATTGCAATATGAAGCAGATACCCAACAAATGTCACACTAGTCTTACAAAACAAAACAAATCCTCCCAAGGTTTTTTTTAATTAGAACTGCAGTCAACCTTTTCACCATTGTTACAAACACTGATAAACAAACTTCTCATAACTTCTAATCTTTAGATAACACCATGGGATTCTTTGCTGCAGACCTGAATGCATTCCCTTAGATCCATACTGAAGACTGAACACACAAATTGCTCAAAACCAGTGGGAAATTTATACTGCATTTGGGTGTTCAAACCAGCTGAGCTTCTGAAGTGACTGGCAGCATTCAGGGCATGAGTATTTTGTTAAGGTACTGTTCTATATGTACTTTTTGTATGGTTTGGATAGGTGTTTTCTAAGCAGGCCAGAGGTTGAACTCTATTGTGCTGATTAGCCGTGAGAAAGAAAATTGGAGAGGGTGTGACTGGAATAACAAGGAATCCTGCAGAAGTGAGAAGTGTATATTAAAGGCAAAGTAATTTCTTTGTGTGAAAAAAAGCAACACTCCAACTTAATGTTAAAAAGGTTGCAGTCTAATTCTATGTCCAAATAAGTGAATCAATAAGTGATTACAACGCAAAAAAGGAGAATACTTCATTTGATTTCCAAACATATTGTGAATCCAAATAGACTACTTAAAAGTTACTATTTTAAAGCTTAACTGGAAAAAAAAAAAAAAAAGGTGAGCAGACTGAGATTGAGAAATGCAAAAAACAGCAAAAGAAGAAAAAGAGAAGAAAAAAGTATTAAAAAAATTAAGAAATGTCTTTCTTTTTCTCCAGTTTTACTAAATGCTAAGTTATCAGATTGAAGTTGCTTTTGAAATCAGTCTGAGTTGCAATGTTCACTTACTTTTAAATTAATTTAGTAATGGTTCAGTAATAGATTGGGATTCAATATTTTAGCAAAAATAAAATGAATAAATTATAAGCAAGAAGAAATAATTGAGAAAAAATGTTCATTATTTTGCTCGTTGGAAAGAAGCAACACAGAGTGAGTATGGCCTGATTTCATATGGAAGCTTGGTTGCTTCAGTACCTTTTGAAATTCCTGTATTGCAATGAGTTTTGTAAATACTTGTAAAAAAAGCTTTTACTTTTAAAAAAATCATAAGATTTTGGACAGAACCTTTTCTCTTGTATTTCAGAACAGGTATTTTGTTTATATTTAAGAGGAAAATTATATGAAATATTCAATTTTTTTAAAATTAGTTGTATTACAACATACCCTGAAGTCTGGAAATAGCTATAAATTCTGCCTTCATCTGAGAATTTTCTCCAATTGATGTTCTCTTGAAAGCATACTTACATTAAAGAACAAATAAGTTGGCATAGAAGCTCTAATTTAATGTTTTTATTTTTCAGGAAGCGAAAATTCCAAGAATATTTTTGTTGCTGGATGTATTCTGCTGGATTATACTCCATCTGCTATATATTTAAACTCTTTTTATGTTGTTGCTGATTTTTTACCGCTTCTACCTATTTGCCTGAGATGCACACTTTTCTGTTTTTTGTTTGTTTGTTTGTTTGTTTGTTTTTGTTTTCCCAGTTTATGCTGAACTAATTCCTTGAGGATGGGGCTCCTCTTTCTTATCATCTTCCTCTTTCCTCTCTCCCAAAATTACTCAACCGGTGTCTTCAGCTCACATTCATCGTGAACTTGTCATTAATCTACAGTTCTACCCTGTCTGTAAAACAGCAACATTGTTGCCCACTACTGATAAATCCCCTTTGTGCTCTTGGACTTTGAGAAGCACAGTTCTACATTGGAGAACCAAGTTATTTACTACTTATTCCTGCCCCTGTAGCTGACTTACACATTCCTGGTGCATAGCTGTGCTATGGACAGTAGGCTGTTTGTACTCCTTGCTTGCCACCTGTATGTTCAAAAGCGAAACAATAAAAGTATGCATGTCCTATAATTCTTTCCAGCATCACCCAGTGGTTTGGATTCATATAACATGTTATATCCTGACTGGGTTCTTATAACTCACAAGACTTATGTAAAAGTTACTGGCAATAAGATCTTACTTCCCCAATGTTTAATTCCTTACAAGCTATCATTACTACTCTTGCATAAGATACCAATGCATCTTGTTTATATAGACTTAGAGATAGATCCTATTTGACATTTGTAATCAAATCACTTTCATTGCTGTGCACTTCACTAATTATTTTGTTGTTGTTGGGTTGTAGGGTGGGGGAGTTTCGTTGCAGGGGCAGGGAGTTTATTTGGTTGGTTGGCTGGTTTTTGGTTTGGGGTTTTTTTTTGGTGGGCAGTGTTAGGTTTTCTTCTTACAGGAAGAACAATCCTAACTAAAATGTCAAAGCACATTATTTCCATAGTTTAGGTTAACTGGAATACAAAATATACTAGGGATCTGTGAAAAAAAAAAGCACATATAAGTTCAAAAGAAGCATGAATGTAAATGCACACAGAAATTCACACTACTTACACAGGCAAACACATACTCTAGTGTAAGTAATTAAAAATTCTGCCAAGCACATGAGCATATTCTGACTACTAGAAGGGATAATTAAAAAAAAAATTAGTAATTTGCAGAAGTACATTTAGCAATGTTCTTTTGTATCATTTTATGGCACCAGGCAAGTCACTAGAATTCTCCTTACCTCAGAAAATCTACATGTGAATATCCATTCACTCAAAGAAAAGCAGAACATGCATTAATTCAGTGGGAGCAAAAGGGGTTAGATATCTCAGGCACGTGGACAAATGCAGAACCTGAGACACTGCATGTGATTGAAATCATGAAAGTATTTTCACATTTGTAGACATGTATCTATTCTCAGTGTGCGGAAGGTTTATGCTTTATCACACGATGATGTAAAGCCGAGTTGTATATGTTCAACAATTTAGAACCATCTGTTCTGGGTAAAAAAGGTAACTACTGAGTCAGCCTGAGGTCAGAGATAAAGTATAACTTGAAGTGCAGCAGTGAAAAATAGACCGCTTCCATTGAGGCTAAATTACCAGTAAGGTAAACCACCCATGAGGCATCCAGCTGGGAAGTGACTAACAGAAATCTCAAGGTGAAACAGCTTCTTCCACTCTTGCTGAACTGTTATTTATATTGTTGTAAGCATCCTTAAATTTCCATCAGCATTTATAAGGGAAAAAAATAAGAAAAAAAGTATAGATTACAAAACAGGAATTTACTATTTAAAGAGTGCTTTATAAGTAATGTAATGGCTTACTTTGTAGCAATATTTTGAGACCCATTTACTTAGGGCATTAAGCAGAAAACACACATAGCCTTATAAAATGCCTTTGAAATATTGATATTTCATTTTTTAAATAAAATTATGTGAATGTTTACATATTAACCAGATAATATATAAAATATGTTTCAACACATTTCTATTCATTAATGTAAATTCTTAAAGTTAAAACCTTATGTTTCCTTTGAGGGTGTTCTTAGCAAACACCTTCCTCTTTCTGGCAAATTTTCCTGTCCTACTTGTCTTAATGCCTTATTGTCATATTGCACTACAAGAAAACATGTAGCCTGCTAAAACCTTCTTTTGAATTCTGTGATGGGTTGACCTTTGCTGGATGCCAGGTACCCACCCAGCTGCTCTATCACTCCCCTTCTCAGCCATACAGGGGAGAGGGTGAGGTGGAAAGACAACTCTTGGGTTGGGATAAGGCAGTTTATTTTGTGTGCAAAAATGAAGTGAAAGATAACAAGGTTTATTCTCTACTTCCCATGAGCAGCAATGGTCAGCCACCTCCAAGAAGCAGGGCTTCAGTACATGTAACGGTTCCTCAGCAGGCAGCCACTGGAGACAATGAATGCCCCCCTTCCTGCTCCTTGCCTTAGCGTTTATATCTGAGCTGATGTCATATGGTATGGAATATCCCTTTGGTCAGTTTGGGTCAGCTGGCCTACTTGTGTCACCTCCCAGGATCTTGCCTTCGACTGAGGAAGGAATGTTACAGCGCTGACACTGTGCTCAGCAGTAGCCAAAACACCGGTGTGTTATCAATACCCTTCTAGCTGCCAATGCAAAGCACGGCGCTGTGAGGGCTACTGTGGGGAAATGAACTCCAGCTCAGCCAGACCCTATACAAACTCTTTAAATAAAATTGGCACCGAATCAGCAATTCTGTTTGTACATCTGTGATCTTAAACCTATGTATATCTAAACAGTGCTTTGACTTTCTGTCTTTATTAAGATTGCGTTGTCTTGTTCTGTGATCAAAACTGACCACTAATATGTTTCAATTTAAGTACTTAGGCCTTTTTTTTTCAGATTTTAAGAGAAAACTCCTTGAGAATTAAATCTTGCCAAAATAGAGATGTTATTCTGTGACGGTTTTGCAGAAGACTTATTCTCCTCACATTCATATTGCTGATATTGTTTGAATTGCTACTTCAAATAACAGCAGCCAGACTAGCAGATGAGAATATTTTTACATTGTTATAAATCACAATAAAAAGTGTTCAGTCCCTTGCATTAATGCTGTGTTTATAGTCCTTACAAAACCAAAATTGTACTGAGGAGTCTATTATCTTTGTATGCGCACGTTCTGTGTATGTCTGTTGTGCTTTAACCTCGCAGGCAGCTAAATATCACACAGCTGCTCGCTCTCTCTTTCACACAAACACACACACACACACACACACACACACGCACATGCACACACACACACACACGCTCCTCCAACCCCACTCTGCAGTGAGATGGTGGAGAGAATCAGGAAAAAAAAAAAGCAAAATTTGTAAGTTGAAATAACAACATTTTAATGGGACAGAAAAAGAAGTTAATAACATTATCATTATTATTATTACGATTATTACTATTATTATTATTACTATTATTACTGTGGTGATGATTATTATTATTACTACTACTACTGCTAAAAATAATAGAATTGGAATATATAAAACAAGTGATGCACAATGTGATTGCTCACCGCCCATCGTCTTTATCCCAGGTGAAACCAGGACAATATCTCAGCTAAATTATTTTGTATTTCATGTGCCTAATTTCTAAGGTTATTCAACTAAGTTCTCTGTTAAACCGGATGCAGGACAGAGGAGTTTCATTTTTGCTCAGACAATTTTAATCTCGCTTATTCATAAAAGTTTTTAAAGTGCATAGATTGCAAGTGGATTTAAAGTATCTGAACTGTAATTACTGTCATTAGTGCTGTACCATCTGCATCTTTCAGGAACCAGCAGATTGAACTAATCACCAATAATTGTTTTCAAGATGTTTAGCATATCTTAAATTTAAACATCAAAACAAAAGCTTATATTTGGCATTTATTTCTGCCAAAATCTTCTTTTTCCATCATCTTATGTCTACACTAGTTTAAAGTGCTGGATTAAGCCTTACATGAGCTTTTCCTCTAGCTAAAGTCAGATATATAGTTTTAGAACATATTTGATAGTTTCTGGTTTCCTTTTTCCCCTTAGTAGCCCACATTACAGAGCCATTGTACATCATTTCAGGAGATCAGAACCCTTGCTGGGACCATAACATGGAAAATTAATTAATTTCCAATACAAACACAGTCATTCCTTCCTAAATCACCTCTTATAGTCACTGAAGAAATGTCTGGGGAAAGTTTTATCTGTGTAAATTTATCACATCTGACACAAAAGGAACAGACCACTTCAGATTTAATGGAAGTTACCATGGTATCTGACTAAGATAAAAATATTTTTAGCTAATGTATAGGTATTCAGTTTTAATAATTTTACTCTTTATTTTGTCAAACAGTGTCCTTACTTTTTAAGGTTCGTAAAAGTGTTTGACAATCCTCATGTGAAAATGAGTGTAAGATTGGTCTTTGTTTGAAATACAAATACACTTAGTTCATATATTCAATATTTCCATATAAGACCACCAAAAAGAAGACATTTTAATAAAGTTTAACTTTAAAAAATATTGAACAAATGAAAATTAGTAGTATTTTCTTCAGGCTTGGTTTTATTCCATTTCTTTTTGACTGTTGAACTTTGACAGGCTGCACTCTATATCTGATGCCTGTTCATATATAGAACTTCTTTTCAGGAAAGAGACTTTATAATGGAAATTCTTGAGGGCAAATATATTATGTCACCAATTTTATTTCCTAACCTTAGTATGATCTACAGATATATCAGTCCTCAGGGTCTTAGTGATATTTTATAATCTTGTCCTAAATTCTGCTGATAGACAGTGGATATGAATAGATTCTGTCCCCTTCAGCCCTTTAGTTTTATAGCATTGTTAAGACACAGAATAATCTGAATATTAAATAGCAAAGATAACCCCTACTCTTGATGTGCAAGAGAATTACCTCAGATACTTATGAAATATCCTACCCAAGCAAAACCCGAACTGTTCGGATCTGTTCATTCATGCTGTCCTATGCACATCAGCTGTTCCTATCCTGAACCTCATCCATGTTTTATTCACAGCTCCTTTCTCTGGTGAACAGCAGGGTCAGAGTCCCAGTTTGACTTTAACAAAGAAATGGTCCCAGCTCAGTATTTGTGCCACAGTATTGAGGTCAACCTCTAAATTATAAGTCATAGGATAGTAAGTAACTAACAGCTCTCTACCTCCTGAATCCGCACCAGAATTTTATGTCTGATCAGGAGAGCACTCTTGAAGAAAATCAGCCATTTTGGATTACTGATCATTGTTTTGTGTCATGCAATGAGTTTGGACAGCATAAAATAAATTCAAGTGAAATGGAGTGATGAATCACTCAAAAAAATCACCTAGTATTCTTCAGACATTAACATGTGCTCATGAAATGGAATCAGACTAGAACTAGCCACCCCGTCCCTCCCCCCACGATATACATGGTGCTCAACACCAGTTGTGTTCCTCTCTCAGATCCACCTCTGTTGTACTGCACTAATGATATAACCATAGACCATTCCATAAACATACGCCAGAAAGAGATTTTTTTTTTCTTTTAATGAAATCACAGAGTCTTTTGGGTTGGCAGGGACTTTTACAGATGATCTAGTCCAACCACTCTACTCAAAGTACGTCAGCTACAATAGGTTGCTCAGGTCCATGTCCAGTCACATACTGAACATATCTACAGACACAGATGGAGACTTCACAAGCTCTCTGGGCAATCTGTACTGGTATGTAACCACTCTCCAAGAAAAAAGAGTGGGGTTTTGTGTTCAGATGGAACTTAATGAGTTTTCATTTGTGCCTATTGCCTCTCGTCCAGTCACTGGGCACTCTCTTCTTCATTCCCTTCCATCAAAATATTATTCACGTTGATAATACCCCCTTTGAATCTTCTCCCAGCTGAACACTCCCTCTTCTCTCTGCTTTTCCTCATGTCAGGTGCTCCAGTCCACTGCCTTCTTTGTGGCCTTTCACTGGACTCAGTCCAGTCAGTCCATTTCTTTCTTGTATTGGAGTATCCAGAAGTAGACACAGTACCTTGAACATCACTTTACCAGGACTGCCAGAGCAGCTGACATCACTGTTTTCTGAGTCTTTTTCTATTATGACAAGAAAATGAACAGTATCAGCAATAATATTAACAAGAGAGTGCACAAGAGAGTTGAACGATTCACACACAAGTGCTCACCACATTGAACTTGATCATTAGCTTCATCACCAGCCCAACCACATGGGACCCCTTTCTGCACCCTCTCTCCCCTACCCCTGACAATTACATGAGCTGGTACAGAATAACCTCAGGGCCCTGGCCATGACTGTCCAGAAAAAATTAACCCTGTCCTGGCCAGAAGCCAGATAGAGATGTAAGGTTAGCTAATTAAATAGAACATGTTTGGAGTGTTGTTTTTAATGTTTTAATGTTTTGTTATTCAACCATGCTAACACAACAGTTGAATGTTTATTTATTCTTTTCTTTCCTTGGTTTGATTTAAAGATTTTATTATGTTTGTCAGAAAATCTTTTTTTTTTCCCAGTAAAAATCTTACATGAAATGTTTCTGAGGGACAATGGTTACTTAGAGAGCAAAGCATGAAATGAATCAAAAGCAGATACTGCTGTCTTTCAGCTTGGCCTTGGTTCCTTGAGACTGATGAACACATAATTACATATTCTGAGTCTGTATTTAAAATATACCTAGTAATATATAAATATAGCTTTTTCTATATGTATACACACACACACAACAGTCTCTGAATGAAAGAAAAATATGCAGATAATTTTTGTAGCCTAATCAGGGCTAAGCCTAGGATCTTTACAATTTTTAATTGGTAATGAAATCCAGAGCCCTAAAAGTGAAAGGAAACTAGAAATGTGTTTGTGTATTTTAAAGTACTGCATACAAAGCCTCAGACTTTACCTATGAAAGCTGTATTCTTAAATGTACAGATTCAGAAAAATATCAAAGGTTATTTTTCTTCAGCAGAGAGATATAAACATCAGTCAAGGCATTTTATCTAAAATATGTATTTTGAGCAAGCATTTAAAGTTTTCAGCTCAATAAACAGAATGTCACTGATCGCAGTTATAATAAAATGAAAACATGAGGTATATAGTTTCATAAGGATTTTTCATGTTATACCACCTTTATTGCCCATAGCCCTTCTAAGACTATATTTTTAAGATATAAATTTTATTTTCTTTCATTTAACAATACTAGAATCTGATGTGCTTTGCACACCAGGTACCTCAAAAAGGACTACTAGTTTATTATATCCACATGGATCTCTTGCAATATATATTGACATCCTTAATTAAAAAGGAAATTTTTTTTCAATAGCCTTCCAAATTAAAATGATGTTTGTTCACAAAATTTTCAAGCAAAGGAATGCTACTGTACTAGAAGTATCCTTACCTTGTAGCACAGACACAGCATGAAAGTTAGAAGAAAATGTTAGTTCATGATTGGTATGGACAAATGTTTGGAATTTAGAAGTAGGTCACAGAACTATATAATTTCAATGTCTTTTGGTTGTAGTGTGATTATTCCCCCCCCAAGTCTATTTACTAAACAACTTAGAAGTTTATTTTCCTTTAAAGCAAAGAACACGTACAATTTTTGGAATGTATTACATATATCATCACACATCAAATGTATTCTCAGAAGATTAAAAGACAACTAATTTAAGCACATGCTTATTCACAGATAAGGAATCCATTACACCCAAAAAGCTCTAGAATGGAATGCAATATGTTGAAATACTAAGGCTTTTCAGTTCCATATTAACTACATGAATGCTTTGAAATACATTACCTAAGAATTTTAGTGAGGAAGCATAGCAATTTCAGAGGTCATGTATTCATTTCCAGTAGGGAAAATAGTTTAACATATTCACAATCATACTTGGGACACATATTACAAAATAATTTAGGTGTATAACTAGACAAAAAAAATCCTCCAGCTTGATACTTCATTATTTTACCTTTGCTATCCAACTTAGTTGCACTACTACTGCAATCAATATCCAGTACCTACTTTACAAAATTATACTTTATTAGATACATAGTTATGATCTCCAAAGCAATTTTTTTTTTTTTACATTTTAGGGAGACTAAAGCTGGCTTAAAGAAGTATATATTTCAGATCCATTCAAAATGAATGAAAAGACAGCCGTCAGATACAGACTATATTAACACAGCACTTGTTCTTTGATTTTTGGGACAGGTCATCAAAAGAGTAAATAAAGAGACTTTTTCTTTATATAAAAGATGACCTATTGCCTTTAAGGTATATTAAATTACATTAATTTTGTTTATATGTACATTTGGATAAAATTCCCAACAGAAAAAATAAATCTTCAGGAAAAAAGTATTATCAATCCTCATGAAAATTAATCTCTGAAGGGGAATTTAGGCAATCACTTCAGCAATTGAATTTGTCAATCTTCTAATGAGCATGCAACAACAGTACTATGTGGCTTTGGTGATCAGACACAACATAGATATTTAGTTGAAGATAGTAAAACTCTCAAAACCTCAGGAAAATTGCATGACTAAAAGGCTACCATTCACCCTGAACTGAATATTATGCCAAAATTTATCAGATCTTTGTTTATTTCTATATTCATTATACACTTATGGAAGTGGAGAAGAAAAATTAAAGCTTCTAAACATCTAAAATTGAAGGAAAATCTGGATAGATTCCTAACTGAAGCAGAAAACAGAGACGTAATACATCATAGACAAATAAATTCCAAGTAATCCCTAATAATAATTGTTTTCCATATTGTCATTCTTGTACAGATTATTAATATTATAAAATAAAGACTTTGTATTGCATCCTGACTGAACAGAATAAGAAAAATAATTTTTCCTTTCTCTTACGTCATTCTTGGGATTAATGTGGTTGCTAGGGGACCTGAAAATGGCATCAGGCTTTCTGACTTGTTAGGGTCCTACACTTGTTTTGCATCAATGTATTAGGACAAAAGTTGACAAATGTGGGGTTTGCCATTAGTCACCGTTTTGGAACACACTGCCCCTGGCAAAACTGTTGCTCCAGCTGTTCACCGAGGCTGTTCTATACTATCAGAGGCTTCAAAATCATCTACTGCCAAGAAAAAAAGAAATATCACTATTGATAATTACTATATTACAATAATGATTTTATATATAGGATAGTTAGCAGCAGATTATCATCTTGAGAATAGTAATCATGAGGATAAAGTGTGGGGTGTTTCAACAAATAACTGTAATGGACCAGGGGAGAAATTACATTACAATTAGTAGATGTAGTCAGATATTCCTAGTTATATATGAATTAGCCTATTCTATGAGTATTACAGTCATGAAAATGATCAATCCCATCTGTATAAGACTGGATCCTCATTAAAGGTTTGACTCACTTGGCTATTTTTTATTGCTGTTGTTGGTTTTTTTCTGTCAAAAAAACATTCAACCCTTTGAAATTTCAATTTATTTTCTTTTAATAAAGATTTTGTTGGCCTCAGACTAGGTTGAAGTGAGGGATGCTTCAGTACTGGAATAGTATAATTAACACAGGGATTCACACCTGACATTCTTTGCTTTTCTGCTTCAAAAATATTTAAAGATTTTATCATTTAGGACCATTTTGTGTTTTCTATATTACATTTGTATTTCTATTTATAAATATTTTTAAGAAGGAACTGGCAGTAGAAGCTTACAGAAATAGAGTTGAATGTTTTGAAATTCATGGTTAGTTGGGATGATGGACTGTAATGGAGCTGTTACTGTTGCTAGTGTCAATGCGTACTGAGAATGTAATCCACGGATTACAAACACAATGGACCAGAGCAGATCCTGCTGTATGAATGGCTGCTGATATGCATAAAACTCAGTCATTCTTCAGATAATTATTTTGTCTAAATTTAGAATGTGAACTGCTGACACTACCAAAGGTACTTTTGGTTGGCTATCAGAGTAAAAGATGTTACAGGATTTAGCATGTGTTAGCATTAATCGACTATTATGCCTGTCAAGCAAATAAACCCCCACATAATGGAATTAAACAGAACACTAAAACGAAAAATGGCTGGAATGCTACCATAAAAAAGCGTAGCTGGGCTGTGAGTATTTATAAAGAGATTTTGTATAAATTTTCTTCATGAACTCTGGTATGAAGTCATGTTTCAGTGTATTTCTAATCTGTGTTTTGGGTCCTTTGTAGGCAGTAAGCTTCTAAGGAAGAGCTTTCTGAAAAGAGAATTATTTTTCCATAAAACTGCTCTAAAATACCTGTATATTGATGTTTCATTTTTGATGGGATTTTACACTGATAAATTAAATTGCTACAGGAGTGTGTGCTAAAGGCCATTTCATTTACTATAGCGTGAGATTTTTAATCTTTTTAATTTTAATTTTTTTTTACCTGGGCACAGGCAATTAATACTTTTTGCCAGCTAGATATTTTGAAGAACAGATTTTTTTTTAGGCTGGGAAAGAAGAAAAAAGAAAATGGTACTAAACTTATAACTGCATTTCTGCAGTGTTAGCTTCAGCAGTAAAACTTTGCTCAATTGGGCCAACAGAGAAAGTTACAGAAAATATCTGACTTCCTGCCATAAAGCTCAGCATGTAACTATAAATGCCAATAATAGTTGTTGTTATTGCTCACTGAAAAGACAGAAAATTATGCTTTCTACAGGGGACCTTGAAGATTAAGGACACTAGTGAGTTAGCAAACGAAAACTTGTGAAGGAAGTCATGAAAAAGATCAAACTAGGAAAGAGTTTCAAGTGCAGTATTAAAGAGTCTTTAGCATTTTCACAGACAAGTATTTTCTCTTTCATCCTTCTTATAATAAAACATGGAGCTATGAAATTCATTGAGAATAAACTTATTTTTTGATAACTCATATTTCTTAGATCACTAAGCTGGAGAATGCTAAAGCAAAGGTGTGAATTTACTTGAATTACTATGGAAGTGCAACAACATACTCCTTTACCTACACACTACTCATTAGGAAAAGGTTTTGTAGTTGGATACAATTATTACAACGGCATCATCATTTTTATACTTGTGTGGCTTATTCAGTTACAAGTGGAAACTTTCAGCCTCCACTATACAGATTTTGTGCAAACAGAACTCATATTTGATGGCAGTGTGCATAGTTATAGGAGAAAGGAAAACATAAGGAAAAAAAACAGAAATATTTGCCTGGAGAAGTTGAGTGAAGCTCTTGAAGAGTCTATAAAACTCAAGTCATTAATAGAAGCAGTGGAATCATTATGTTTGAGGAATCTAAGAGTTGAGTACGTATGAGAGTTTTGCATCAACCGCTTAACGATTCAACTTTGGGCAGGTCTCTGAAAATAATAGTACACACTGAACATGCTCAGGACTTTACCAGGTAAATGACATGGTAAAGAATGACATGGTCATTCTGGCTTCTGAGGAGCATTATTCACTCATTAATGCAATGTCCAACTGCTCTTTCTGTCTTTGTAGAGTCATTTCCACACCATTCTTGCCCTGTGATTTAATTCTGAAAATATACCATGGACTACAATGCACAAGAGCTCCATTTCTCATTAGTTTTTGTTGTGAAGAGGTGGATTTTTACAAACACTACGGACATGGGATCTGATTCAGTGGTTTCTGCTCTGAGTTACTCAAATACAAAAGTAATATTTAAATTGGATCTACAAGTGTAAAAGAGGCTCTTACATCCCTCCCCCACCTGAAGCCTATCATTCTTGATCATTGATTCTGATATACTGATTGGAACAAAAATTAAGTTTGATTCTGTGGGTGAAATAAATGTCCAGTATGTCAACCGGTATTACATCCAGAACTAAAAAAAAAAAAATTTTTTCTTTAATTGAACTGATATTGCAAGCTGTAATAGTTCACTGGCCTAACACTTTACTGCACTTGTGCTTAATGAAAGTATAACATCAGATTTGCAAAGTTTCTTTTTCTAAAAATCTGAATTTACAGGCATGAAATGTGCAAAATTTCCCAGAAGTTGACACTTTGTAAGCAGTCTTCAAGTTAAAAACACACACTTACTGTGTGATTTAACTGTGCCTAGCTTTAGCCTCTGACCACTGGTTCCTTTTGTTCCTCTCTTCAATAAATTAAATAATATCCCAGTGTGAAGGCACCTATGCTCTCCTGATTCTCTCCTCCATCCTGCTTGGGAGCAAACCACTGCATGAGGCTGAGCTGCCTACCAGGGTTAAACCACAACTACCGTTTAGACATTCAGTTTTTCATTGCAATGGGAAAGCCTTTTTTGATTTGACTTACATTTTATTCACATTTAAGCTATTTTCGAGTCATTGTGTTCTGGTCTGTGAGCCCACGTCAGTGAACTGCACTATTTGTTCCTACATTTTTTTCATGGCTGCATTGAGGCACTGTGCCGGCACAGCCTTAAGTGGCCTGACAGCCACCTCTGATTGCTCTGTCCTCGTTGTTATTTCTCACTCCAAAAGTCTTTGGGTTATTCAGAGATCTTTTAGCTATCATTATGTATTTATCTCTGGATCACTGACAAAATTTTATCAGAGGGTGAGGCCCAGTACAGTCTATACCTTGCAAAACTCTCTGTGACAATAACCATGTTGAAATACAAAAGTTAGCTAGCCTCTGTAAATTAACACATCTTCTCCACAAAATCCCTTGTACCTTGAAATAAAAGGAGTAGATTCAAATATAGGCTGTTTAGTCAGGCTATCAACTCCTTCACACTCAACAGTTGTTTATGTTAATTATTTTCTGTCTTATTGTTGTTGTTTGGGGTTTTTTTTCCTCTCAGTAGGGCCTGTTTGGAACGAAATGTCAGATTCTCTATTTCAGACCATCTAAACATTTAGTTTTTGGAGTTCCTGAATCTTCATGAGCAAAGACTATATTTATTAGTACTTCCTAAAGCAGTGGCATAAGTTCACAAACAAATGCTGAATATGCTTTTCTGAAATTGTTTATTTTCATCATAGCAAAAGTATAAATAATAACAGCACAGAACAGGGTCTGATTTGTGTCATGTACCTGAGTGTCTCGAAAGCATCCTACAGAATACCACAGTGATCCTGAGTAACTGGCATTTGGTCTGGGCAGTTCAAACGATGAAGGCACTCCTCAGGAGCATCTGGGAATTGGTCTGCTTGAATTGAAATCTAGAAAACATCACCTCATTTTTTTTAAATTCTGTTCAATGACTTTTTAAAAATTATGATGATGAGGTGCTTAATAGTGCCCTACCTGCATAGTCAGTATGCTCACACTTATAACACAAACCTAAGATTTTGAGCAGAGTGAAAATAAAGTCAAGGTAAAAAAAAAATAAAATTTCCATTCCCAGATCCAAATGCCATCTTGCATTTAGGGTAATTTGCACTCCTGGGAAGCTGGTAAGAGAGACAGTAGAACAACAGTAAGCACAAACCTGATGCAAATGTTATTGTAATTTTATGTTTTAAAGGCAAAGTAACCATGAGTGTTTGAACGAATTAAGGGTCATATTGAAAATATTGCATTCTTCTATTACAGCACAAAGAGAGGATATTTTGATCTAAAAAAGTTGTTTAAATTGAGAGAGCCTAATATTCTTAAAAATATTTAAAAATTGGTATTAGAAAAAATATGTAATATTCTGTGTTGAAAACAGACTATGTCAAATCCTGATAAGTTATATTACAGAACCTTGTGAAATCATTATATGGAAGATATATAATGAAATACTTGGGACTACTGTGTCATGAAATAAAATGAGATCATAAACTCACTAAAAGTAAAGCAAAATGTAATTATTACGTACATGTTGCTGCAGTTTCCTGCTGATTTCTTATTATAATAAAATATTGATGACATAATTAGACGGGAACTCCCAATGGCAATGATACTATTTTCTTTTTTTTTAAAATACTTTTATAAAGATTATTTTAATAAGTAATGTCCAAACACCTATAGAATCACCTTCTTAGCTTTTACAATAAAAATTTAGAATTAAAATGTGATAGTTAATTGAAGATGCACTAAGAGAGTAAAGAAGCAAGAGAGTCTTAGGGAAAACAAATGACATTACTTGAACTAGAGGACATAGAAAGGAGTCATACACGAGGAATCAGAGCTCTGCAAGCTTGGAATAAAATCACAGTAAAGCTCACACCACCACTGACATTGTATGTGCAGAGAGATTCCTATGAGACTTTTCATTAAATTCATGGATGACCTCTATTACTGCGCTCTTTTTTGACAATTCTGTGGGGAAAGGACATTCCAGAATGCTGTGAAATTGCGAGCAGAAAAATATATATATATATAAAAGGAAGTTGAAAGTTATACTCACAGCTCCACAGCTATGTGGACCAGTGGTCAAATGGTCAATTATCTCTCAGCAAAGTGCTTTTGGAAATACCTCATCCGGCAGCACAGCTCATCAGCAAAAAACTCTTAGCTACAAATAAGGGAAAATAAAATGTAATATAATTTTCTTTTTAGAGGATTATGAGAAAAATTGCATGGGATGATTTTTAATTCTAGTTTAGCATGTGGTTTTATCCCAGCTTTCAAAACATGATTTTATTGAAAAGGCAGTGACCCCACAAAAAAGAAGGAAGGAAGGAAGGAAGAAAGGAAGGATGGAAGCAATGAAGGCAGGGAGTGAGAGAGGGAAGGAGAGAGGGAGGGAAAGAGGGAGAAAGGGAAAGGGGGAGGAAGACAGGGAGGGAGGGAGGAAAGGGTAAATTCTCATTCTACGGATTTCAAAACAGAAACAAAACAAAATAAACAAAACAAAACCTATCAACCTACACCAGCTTATTTGTAAAAAGAAAACTTGTATTCTAAAGAATCAGCTAACAAATAGTCCAGAATCTTCAACTAAATACATTTAGAGAGGATTCAACTTTATCAGAAAATAAAGAGAGATGTTTCAAGTTATTAAATATCTTGAATGAAGCTTCCTTCTTATCTTAAAGTGAATTCTTTCAACTGAATGTTTCATCTTTGCTGAGGAATCTAACAAAGGGCAAGCAAAATTTCCTTATGTCCTATTCCAGCACTGTCCACACTTTCCAGTGAAATTTTCCTGTGTATTTTCCCTGTTCCCTTTCCTTCCTCTGCAAGTGTATTTGACATTCTTTGCCCTTCTATGAAAAGAAAAAGGGTTAAAATTTTCTGTGTAAAGAAAAAAGACTCATTATTGTTTGGATACAAGAAAAGATATTGGAGAATATTCATATTGTCTAAATTTAGTCTTGTGAGATACCACGGTGCTTTCATTAGGCTCCTTTTTAACAGTACGTTTTTCCATATTCAATGGAGAAAGCATATGTCCTCTACAAAGGAATTCAGAGCCATATACACTAAAGAGAAAGACCACCTGTAATGGAAAGAAAATAATTTTACACAGAACTGTTGTCCTATTGAGATGATGATTTACAGTATGATAATATGAGTTACAAAATCACTAATCAAGGATTATCACAATTAAACGTCTGGCAAGAAAACTTTGCCTTTGCTATGAAGAAACAGTACTGTATCCCTCTGTACAATGCATCGTGACAGTGGGAAACAGAGATAAACAAGAGAAACCATTTACTGTGGAGAAATTACTATGTCCATGCAGATCCCTGGATGTATTAATATAAGCATATACCCTTTGGCAATAGCAGTTTTATTCTTCTTTTATGCTTGATCTGCATTAGATATGAGTGGTCTACTGACAGATCTTGGCTCTTTAGTTCAAACTGAGGACACTCTAAGTGTAGTGCTTTCCCTTCAGTGCCGATGGTTGGTCGAGTTAATCCACACAGTGGAGTCCAGTGCTGAGGGTACAATTTCTTTGTACAGTTCTATATCTGTAATTAGCACTCCAAGCCCCATATGTTCTTTCACATAGTGCCATAAAGGAAAAGAAAACCGTTGGGCCATTCTGCTTTCCTTAGATTCCTGCTAGGTAAGATGTCAGTGACAGAAGGGCTTCTCCTGAAGGTGCCATTCCTCACAGCTGTAGATCCAATCATGGATTAAGTTTAAGCTCAGAAACTGGAGGGGGAAAAAAAAAGACATTTACTTTTGAACTTGTCTTTTTATTGCACACATGGAATTCTCTTCTTCCTTTAGTTGTCTAGGTGTTTTCCCTTTTTCTTATACTGGCACACGTTCAAGGGCAAGAAGCTTGACACATGAAAAAACCTGAATTGACAGACATTCTACGAATCAGCAACTCAGCTAGTGAAAATAGAGAATATGAACTGAAACTCACCCTGGGAAAAAAATCTTGACCCAACACTGTGGGAAAAAGAGCAAGCCAAGCAATTTCAAAATTAAGGGATCAAGGTGAACTTGATCATTTGATCATTTTCCTTGAAGCAGTGCCAAATATTTGAAGGCAAATTGAATTTGCAGCAAGGAACTTTAGCACATCAGGTAGAATATGAGCTAGCTTGAAGAAAAAAAATCTATGAAGAGGTGGAAAAACATCAGATGAGATCCTCACCCTTGATAACATTTCTTTGAACAGCTCTGGTTTCTCAGAGGAGCTGCTAAATTATTCTGACTAAGCATCTGAATACCACTTCTGGAAGGGAGAGGCAGTGTAGCTACTTAGCTACATGGATATAGTTACTTTTTTATAGAGCCCTACAGCACACACACATCATTTATTGGATAGTCTGTCCGAGATATCAGAAGAGTTCCAGCTAGTGTTTTAAGCTTGCCACCTACAGTAACTAAAATAGCACCAGTATCTCCTCTGGAAACATTTGAGCCTAAAGAATAGTGAAAACAAGGTGATGCACCACTAGCACTGTTTTTCTGTTACACTCTGCCCCAAAACACTATGACTAGGCTGGTTTGCCATTTTTTTGTTTGTGGGTTTTAGGGATTTTTTGTGTGAAGAGAATAGTAGTGGTTATCTAAAGGAATTTATCTTTCTTCTTCTTTTTTTTTTTCTTTTATTTACCTTTTTTTTTTTCACTTTTCTTTTCTTTCCTTTTGGCCTGGTGTTTTATTTAAAAGAAGATACCACAACAATATACATCTGTCAAAAGCTGCATAAGGTTGTTCAAATGCAGATCAAGTATCTAATTTTAATTGTTTATGCTAACTAAGATCCCAATAAAAAAATTTAGATTAAACCATTAACATGGGAATCACTTATAATAAAATACAGTCAATTTTCTGACTACACATGCAAAGAAGCAGTAATTTAATTTAACTAGATGGCAACAAGGTATTTCCATAACTAAGGATTCTAGCAAATTCCAATTTGGCTTGCATTTTGCACACAGCTTCTATAAGCAAAATCTCTCAGTCTTTTTTAGGCTAACAGAGCCAGAAATTTAGAAGGATTTAATCTTCTCCACTGAACAAAGTAAAACCATGCAAATAGAAATCACACTATCTAATGGAATTTTAAGTTTTGAATGAACTTTGCACTACTTTGTCTCCCTATAATGAGCATGACAGTGTTCATATAGCTAAGAAAGGGGAAAAATTGGAAATTCATTTACATTTTTCCAAAAAGAGCAAAAATACTCAAAGTTGCGAACAGGAATCTGTGAAAGATCACTTCTTGACTGTCCCGGTTACTTGGGCTCCAGGATCTCCTCGGGGTACATCTACTGGCACTCTCAAGCTGTTCTGATGGTTCCTGTTTCAGCAAAAAGGATGCACCACTCTCAACTGACACGCCGCTGATGAAGCTGTATAGTAGGTTAGGCAATAAACAGAAGAAATGAAGCCATACAGAGTTATGCAATACAGTGTCTTGCAAGTCTTCAGAAAGGTCATTGGAGTAACAACAAAGAAAACAGATGACTGTGTATACCACCATATCTGTGATAATTAGCTCTTTGCTTCCTATATGGAGTTTCACAGTGTAATGCTGAGAAATCCTAAGAGGTTGGTATAAGAGAGTTGTGTCTCTGGGTGTTCGTTATGAACAGCCTCATGCTTCTGGAATAATGTTCTTAGGCCAAGTCAGACTATTTGGTCTTATCTCCTTCTGGAGCAGCCCTATATCCCTCCATATTTCCGGCCTGATACCTCTCCTTAAGCACAAGGATTTTGTATGGTCATTGAACAGCTCCTCACACTCAATAACACTGAGGAAGAAAGGAACTAAAAATAGAAAGGGAAACAAAATTTGGCCAGAGGTCATTCCCTTTTTAATCTGGTTTTAAGGAGAGAGTGACAGTCCCTCCTTTCCATCCTCCTAATCAAATGGCTTTGTTGGCAAGCAGCCTGTCTTGATGCTCAGAATCGTTGCTGGTTTGATCACCTCTCTTTTGGAAGTCTGATTTAATTTAAGATTATCCAAAACTCTCTTCTCCATTCCAGAGAGAAAAGGAGAGAATTAAAAATTTTGAAATGTACTTTATATGTACATAAGGCATGGAAGGAATTTCACAATAGGTACACTTGTGCATTTATGTCCTCATTAACCACCTGAAACTGAAAATTTTCTCTACCTATTCCATAATGTTACAAATGCAACACACAGAAAAATTGAAAAGATAATAATAATAAAAAGCAATAATAAAACTGCTTTAAAAGGCTCTTCAGATTATTTAGTATTTATCACTGAAAAAAAGTTTAAAACAACAGGTACTGTGAACACTATTACTATAATACGTAAAGAATCATCTTACTGTGAATAATGCTTATATTCTGCCTTTGAAACTCCTTTCCATAGGACTACGTTTTTGTGCTTGAGATACTCATCTCTATCTTTATTAAACAGCTGAGAAAGGACTCAGAAATTATCAGGGGATATGACATAAAATAGCAAGATTATCCTTGATCCTTCCAAAAAACTGTCTGGTTATATCCCAATATATCTGTTAAGCATTTGTAAGAAAAGTGGAAAAATGTGCATCTGTGACATGGACTTTTCTTTAGTTGAATTCATATAATAAGAAAACAATAAATTCCATCAAGGAGAATAAAGACAAGAGCAATATATAATATAAAATGTAATATATAATAATATAAAAGCAAAGGGTCAATGAATATAAGAAATTTTGTTTGAATTAGTGATCTAGATAGCTTTCATAACCTGAGATGGAGAAATGCTCTCACAAGTCGTGATGAACAGTCACCTGCAAGTGTCCATGACAGGATTTAGCTAGATCTCTAATTTTAGATGTCTTAAGCTACCGACGATATATCTCACCCTGCACTAAAGAGCCGACTGCATGATCACCTCTTGTGAATGATGTCCCTGAGAAGGAGATCTAACCTACACAGACTGAAACTATCTAATATAAAAATTTCATCATTAAAAACTATTTAAATACATAATATTAAAATTCCTTTTAAAAGAGGCACTAGAAAATTAAACCTTAGTACAAACAGCTGCAAATTTACCCAGCTACACCAGAACAAAGGTTTTTTTCCATGGGCATTATTGTCTTTGTGACAATAACATATGGATATTACAGTGTATGTTTGATGATACTAATTTGGATGCTTAGTTGACCTATCTTGCAAAACTGAATTGTTATTTAGTAGTAAATCTTTTAGTGGAATCAGAGATTCAAGACAAGTTTTCATCTCTTGAGAAAATATTTAGCACACAGAAGACAGAGATTACAGGATATAAATTTGGTTTTGTTTGTTGACATCGCCTTTTAAAGCGTTTTAAATTAAGGTAAACTAACCAGGGACATCTAAAACACAATGAAATGTTTTCTGGAATAGCAGGAAAAAAGTGAAGTTATGGACTCAGTGTTAAAAAAATAAAAAAATAAATAAGTGGCAGACACCTTTGACATTACCATGAGCATGAATTTATTCCCTCACATGAAGATCAAATCTAGGAAACAACCTGGGAAAAGAAAAGAGATTTGTGCAATAGTTTTATGACCGTAGTATGTCTAGAAAGGAAGATTAACTGAAACATTGACAAAATGCTGGATCCAAAGGGATTCTTTCCAAACAATTATTAAACATGAAAGAAAGGGAGATGTGAAAAAGTCTTTTCCTAAGATTTTTCATCACTCATTAAGAAATAAATAAAGAACTAATATAAGGGATTCATATTTGTTACAAATACTACAAAAATGAAAAATTATAAAGAGACATGGAAAAACTTTGGTGCAACAGCGCAGGATGTGTCATAAATATATGGATACATTTACTCATCGGAGTTATACCTACAGTCACAATGCAGAGGGCTGTCATGGATTTCTCCAGAGCAGAATCCAATCTTAAAGTTCAAAGAAATATGGAAACTAAAAAAAAAAACCAAAAAACAAAACAAACAACAACAACAAAAAAAAAAAACCGAACCAAAACAAAAAAAAAACAACCCACCAAAAAACCACCACTAAGTAACCAAAAATAGACCCAGAAAAGTCTGTTACACACAATTGTCCATTGCTGAATCATTTAGAAAACAATAAAAATTAGACACATTGTTGTCAGGATTGGAAAACTATTTACTTTACAACTTGCAGGGAAGTAGTAGAACATGCTGAATATCCAAGACAAAAAAAGAACAGTGAGAGAATATACTAAAAGAACAGAGGCATTCATGAAAGTTTAGAACTGTACAGAGATTTTTTGAGCTAATGTTGAATATAAACAACAGAAATGCAGGAGGACAAATAGTGGGCAGAGAAATAGAATATTATGAGAACTAGTGAATTCCTCTCTCAGCTTTAAGTCTGGTTTGTTTTGTGAACTTTGCTGAAATATTTAGCCTCCCCAAATCTCTCTCTTTTCCATTCTGTAAGAACAGACTGTCTGATCCTTATGAGTATTGAGAGGCCTAATTTAATTTTGTCAAACCCTTTTAACTTCAAGGATGAAAAACATTACATGTGACTACTGCCAACCTTACTTTTTTTAATCACGATTAGCAATGGTTGCTCTTTCCTTAGTTTGAGTTTTTGGAGTCACAGGATTATTTAAAAACATTATTTTTCATAAAAAACATATTATTTCTATGGAGAAAATACATCAGAAATAATTTCTAGAGTTCACTAGAAAGGTAACTCTCCTTTGGTTTTGTTTTGTTTTGTTTTTCTATTGATCCAAGATAATTCAACACTGTACTCACCCTGGATGCTTCTAAAGGAGGAAAGCTTGTGAGTACTGCTTAAAGCTTTCTTCTTGGATGTACGAGCTACTATTTTGAGCCTGGTGTTCCCGTCTCCTCAGAATGAGCAAGGTGATCATGTTTGGTTTTTTGTTTTGTTGTATTTTGTTTGAGTTTTTTGTTTGTTATGGCTTTTTTATTTGTTTGCTTTTTGTTTGGGTAATTTGTGGGGCATTTTGTATTCTTTTTTAAAAAAAATTAACTTTTATTTTTCTATTATTTATTCCTTTTTGTTTTGTTTTTATTTATTGGTGACTTTTTAAAATGGGTTATACTTTAAAATAGAAGAATGGATAAGTCTTGTCTCCTCAAAGAGTGTATTTGAAACGCAATATGCTGAGTGGCTGGAAGCAGTTGCCAGGAGATGAGAAGCCATAGATTCAATGTTCCCTATTTTACATGTCTTTCTGTAATTCTTTCCTCTCTCCACGTATTTTGCATTGAATTTTGGGAATTTTCTCAAAGCTACGGATATTGTCTTGGGAACTGCTGCTGCTGCTATTATTATAATTTCTGAATTACAGACACCAAAACACATATCTGATATAATCTGAAATTTCATATATAGTATCTATTAATTTAAGAATGATAAAGAGGACAAAAGAATTGCAATTACTGTCAATATTAAGAGCCAGATTCATTCTCTCACACACATATCTCATTGGCTTCAGTGTGAGTTGCCTATGCATTTCAGTGGCCAAGAATTTTCTCAAAGAACAGAAAAGCATTTATAGCATAATCTGAGGGCATATTAAGTAGAAGTACTTGGATGAGACTGTGCACAGCATAATGCTGGATGAATATCTGCAGAAATATCTCCGTAAGGGAAAGAGTCATGGAAAAGTAGACTGGACAATTTATTCTGATAAAGTAAAAAAAAAATAGTGCTAGGATTAAAATAGATCAGATGAACTAATCTGTGTCTTTGATCAGTAATGTCTGTGATTCTTTTAGTAAAGGATGATAGAAAACAAAATCAACAAAGAAACTAGCATGAACAAATGAAGTATAACAAAAACATTTCAGCTTTCTCATATACTTCAAATTTTTCCAGTTTTAATGCTAGAATAGACACAATAAAAATCAGAGATCAACTATCTCAACTTTTCCCAGCAAGATGATTATAATTTTCCATTACACTCTTTAATCAAATCTACTGTAAAGTGCAAAGAAATGGTGAGATTTAATTTTGGCTAAATCAGAAGAGTGCGAAATAAGGATCCATAGCAGAGAAGCAAAATACATTTAAGAAAGCTCTAATATCTAATGCAGGAAGACAGAATCTTTTACTTCTTTTTTTTATTTTAATTCAACCAAGCCAAAGAAAAACAAAAGTTCTGACAGAGTAAATGGGAATAGAGAAAGTGAATTAGAAATGCTATAAAGGGAAATAAAAAAAAGAAATACTGAAAGCACACAGGAAATGTCAGTCAGAACTTCTAGCGAGAAGGGAAGTAAAATACCTAATCTAACACAAAAGATGAGGTTAGGGTAAAAGGTTAAGTATTAGAGAGGTGGTTGGCTGCAGCAGACTGTTATACTTTAAACAAAAAAAGAAATTACATTAAGTTTTACAGCAGCTGCCATTAGATAATAAAGTGGAATCTGGTTTTCGTTCCTTCTAGCTGCAGTGCTGTAACTAGCTTCAACCTGACTCAATAGCGCCATCCTACAGTAGGGGAGTTTTGAAACTCATACATGTAATATTTTTTGTACCATGTTAGTAATGTTAAATTGAACATAGAAATTATCCCACGTAAAATTGTGTCTGCACATATAGTGATCAAAAAGTGCAGTTGCAAAGATCATATAAGCAGAATGGCCTTTGAGGTGCAGAAAGAATAGAGTTCACTTCTGCTGGGTGATCATATCCATAACATAACCCCTATATATCCGTGAGTACTGTATAAATATGTGTTAAGCAAATTGAAGGAAATAACTTCATCAAAACTACAAGTCAATTGGTCAAAGACCACAAAGGGATAACTAATGCAGTTAAAAAAAAGTCTTAACAATTCAACAAATAGAAATTAACTCCACATTTAGAATCTTAACGTCATGTATTTTATATCTTGTGATTTACCTGGGAAACTTTAAGATCTGTAGTGCTTTAGAACTTCTGAATTTATTTTGCTTAATTCATTGTCTTCCTTTTGTATTGGAGAAAGAAACATGAAGTTGCTTTTATTGCCTGTTTACTTGAATTTAGAATTTCACAATATATCCTTAGATTACTCAAATGACTGAAATAAGTTCTTTCAACCATATTGTATTATTTTGGCTTTGATTTACATGTTTTGGGGGAAAGGAGCAGACCTATTTTTCACAGGAGAAAAATTTCCAAGTTTTGTACACAATCAAAGGTAAGAATGACCATGTTATCTAGAAAACAGCAAAACCACAATTAGTAAAATTGCAAGATTCTGTTCCAAGAGCACCTTGATAAAATTTCTTGCTTCCTTTTCCAGAATTGTTTCCTTTCTGGATGGTGAGAAATTATTCTTGCCAAAGGTTTTATTTCCCTAGCGTCTGTTGTATTCAAAAGAAATAATTAATCTATGGTATAGATATGGTTGCATTTTCTTGTTTTCATCCTTGCTAATATATAAAAGCTTTTTAATGAAACAATTGATTTCTAAAGGGCCCTTTAACTCATCAGACAAAAGCAGGTAGTCAACAACAGAGTTGCAAGATCTTTGTTTTCAACAGAGACCACTGAAGGTTACTAAGCTCACCAAGAAACACATTCTTAATTCTAGATAAAAACATCATTTTTTCATAAGAGAAGGGCTGGCTCACCAGTCATTGCAATTGGCGTAGACATTCACAGTTTTATTATTGTTTGAAGAGGTTCTCTTTTCTTTCCCACCTCTCCTTTGATTTATTCAGTTTAATGTTGTCATAGGAGCACCTGATCTGGCATTCAAGAGAAGCAGTGGTGTCAGAATGAGAGTCAAAAAAAAGAGAGGGTTGTTCTTAAAGCAGAAAAAAGAAATTTTCTCCCTTGGGCCGATGCAGTTTTGATAGTTCCTTCCTTTCTTCTTCTCTCCATCTCCTGCCCATTTATGAGGAATACCAAATAAACCATTAAAATATTAAATTAATTTCTACCAGAAACAATGAAGCCTAAATTCAACAATTGGTTTTACAATTTTTTTAATCTTTTTGTTCACCAACCTGATGATTAATTTATCTACTCAAAATTAAAAAAAAAAAAATAAAAAATTACACTGTAGTTCAACCAGAGAGAATGAGGGAATAGGCTTACTGCAGCAATTATTGACCTGAATTTTATGTATAGGGGGAGAGATTTCATTATGATGACAGTCACTTCTCACCAGAGGACTAATGTTTCATTGCAGACAGTATAGCAGATATTCTTCAGACTATTCTGATGCTGTGTCTTTCTGTGATACAATGCAATCAGTGTCACTGTTTAAGTTTCTTTTGTTTCTTCTTGTTTCCCTAAAGATTCTCTGTCTGCAGCAATCTATTCACGATTAGTGTTTATACATTCTTCTCTGCTTGGATACCTGGTATCCATTTTAGGATAATGGATCTTATGCAATCAACTCACATCAGACCACCCAGACAGTTCTTTGTCCTTAAAGCTGTATCTTCCTGATTATCTATTATTAGTTATTTAGAGCCTTCCAGTCTGTATTGTATCGGATCAATTATCATAATTCCAGATTATTAGTAACTATCATTTAGATGACATTTTCTTACCTTTACATTTTACTAAAGAAATATGCTTAAAAAATAATTGTTCATGCATTTGGAGATAATTTATCTTCTAATTTGCTAGTTTATTCCTAAAGTATCTAGAGAATGTAAAAGTATATACAAGACTGTTTCTGACTTTATATGTATCTTACAAAGGCAAAGATTTGTGCATGCCTAATGAAAACCACTTAGAGTGAACTATAATTTATATTGATGTGATTTATAGTCATATGTTCCATTTCGACAATAATTTGAGGGAACTTCCGTGCAGTTCTAATGCATTTACAACTTATAGATGTTCCAAAACATTTTTGTGTGATTATATTTTTACAGACTTCCCTTAATGTTTGTGATTGCATGACTGAGGCATTTCTGAAAACATTTTTGAAGCTTAATTTGCATGGTTTGTAATCTCCAGATTCTAACTTTTTCGCTAGTAGTCTAATCCACTGAAAATCTCCAATTACAATGCCTGGTCTAGATTGACTTGAAAAACTCACCAAACTGGTGATATATGCTCTTTTCTACATAGTGTTTAACAGCATGCAGAAGAAATGAAACGCAATTCTGAAGTGTGGACATCACCTACGTACAGTCTGTACCTCTCTCCCTTCCCAGATATGTATAAATCAGGAATAAATGGCTGTGGTATCACATATTGGATTAATGCCACTTGCAGTGCAAGTGAATGTGGATTCATGATTAGTTCTGCAGCCACAAAGACTGTTGAGTTGACAAATGTGTTACCTAATTGAGATTGCTTTATTATTAAGTACATTATTTGTTATATTGTAATTCAATTGCTCCTAGATCTTCAAAAGGCCTCATTCTGTTAAATCCTTACTTGATTTAGAGTGGCATTTAAGTTAAAAGTAGAGTTGGAAGCTGAATTTTTCATTTCAAGAGACTTAGAATAATATTCCCTTGTACTTCACTGTGAGGAAAACAAGCAACCAAACCAGAAATGTTCAGTGTTCAGAATAATTATCTATTGTCTCTCTCCTAAATTTAATTTTCTCAGGAAAAAAAAAAGAGAAAAAAGCAAAATTTTTTGTTCTAGACTTTCCTTTCAGAAATATAGCAACTGTTTATTTTTTTATCTTAAAAACCCAAACACCTATTAAAGGAACATAAAGGGGGTTTCGCATGTTTGTTTTTCTGTCCTGTGTTTATTGAGGGAGTATAATACTAGATTTGCCATTTAAGGTAGAAAAATAATTTTTCCAGTATAAGTGAAAAAAGATAAGTATTTTATTTTGCACTTAAATGCATGCAGTGTATAGTAAATGTTGTTGGGATAAATACGATATTTTCAATGTAATATACCATGTACATTGATTGCTCAGAAAGAAATAATGGATAGGAATTAGCTCATAAAAAGTAATCAGAGGTCAAAATATAAAAATCCATGAAACTATAGGATTACGAAGAAATAGAAACATGAAAACAAGAATAAAATAGTATGTGACAAATACAAGAGAGAATGAAAAAGACAATGATGATACTGCTAGAGGATGCAAAAATAAAAAAAGAGGTAGATATTTTCTATTTGCAACTATAGCAGCCTTTTGGGACACCATAATAAAATAGAATAAGCAGTCATGAGAAGGTTTGTGGCTCTGTGGGCATATTTTCAGCAGGTAGAAAAATTCCATAGATCATTAATCAGTCTTTAATGGAATAGATTGAAATATCTTCATTTTAACAGATGCCAGAATTGATGAGGGAAGAAGTCTTCTCTGATGACTCAGCTAAGTATCATTGCTTTGATTCTTCTGAGTACATCTTATATCCTTCAAGGCTTATTAACTGCCTCATCATGAGCTGAAAGAGTTTCTAATACTATAGCATGATTTGTGCTGCCTGAAACACAACTTTAAATTGTGATGTCCATTGAAATGTGCATTAAAATGGAACTAGAATTCAATGAACCCCCTGAGAGTCTTTTCATTGGTTTCCACATTCAGACTGGATACGCGCTTATGTCTGCATATGAACTGAAAATATGATCTTACAACAGCATCATTACCATAAAGGAAGCAGAGCCCAGAAGTTAGAGGATAAGTTTAGGCTTCAATTACCACAAATTCAACTCCTGATTTTCCATTACCTTTCAGTGTTATTCAGACTTTTTTCTAGTGAAGGAAATTGTCACTCCCTCCTGCACACTGTCCCTGCTGATTCTGGACCTCCACAGCTTTCGATGGGAAAATTAACATGGTCTGTGTATTTATGTCTGCGCTGTCTCAGGTTAAAACCCAACTGGAAGAGGAAGTGCCTGAATAATTTCCATTACCTGAGAAGTACTGGACAGCTTTTCAGAGGACAGTGGCCAAGTTAGATAGATTCCTGGTCATACCAGTAGTGCATTTGTCAAGCAGATGGAGTACAAAGTGTTCCCTGTAACATACCCAAAATGAGACAGCTTCTGTCATACAGAAAATGTGCCTTCATGTTATATGACTACAATAGACATTCAAACTCATATCTCTGGACTGATGTGAGCACACCTGGAGGAGTAGGTGCCTTTGAATAATATAATAGATGCACTTGAAAATTGGTTTTGTGGATGTACTTTGTGTCAAGGAAAGAGACGGGACTACAAGCTCACTCTTTTTTCTTTTGGTTCACACAAGCATGTGGACAACTGTCCCATTTTCTAGATTTTCTGACTACAGTCCCTAATTCCATCTGTGCATTGAATAGGCAACCATAATATTCCTAACGCTGTGACTGGACAGGGTCCAGACACTTCCATCTTATATCAATAGTGTAACGGTTTTGGTAACTTATTACTGTACTGCCATTCACTTCAGCAACATTTGTTAACATGAGACAGTGCAATGGAAACTAAATTTAATATACCTGAAAGATAGGCTTTTATTCTTAAAGTTTAAATATGGGCTTCCACAAGGTAAGGAAAAAAACACAACAAATAAGTGTTTATTTGGGCCTTTGAGAAACACAGGTATAAATTTTGTTACCACTAACTAATTTTAGGGCTGTGAAAATTCACCTTCAAGATGCTAAGTTTACATTTATTGCAGAAAAAAAAGCACACAAATAAATAGAAAGAAATTAATCCATTGTTTTATTGCAAGTTGTCAATCAGGTCAAAACTTGATAGTGATATGTAAGCCCGTCTTAAAAGAAAAATCAGAAAGAATTTGTACAGGTAACATATAGGCAAGTCACTGAGGACTAACTGGAGTGTCTCTACAGCATCTAAATTGAAGCATTTCAGCTTGTGCTGCCAGGTTTATTCTTATTACAGGTACCATTTTTAAAGCAACGAAGAAACCCAGTTTCAATCTGTTAGACAGGAAAATTTACTATAACAGAGTAGCTGGTCAAATATAGTTCAAAATGAATCTTGCACATTAGCTGATTTGTCAATAATTATAAAATTACTGATTAGTATAAGATGTGGGCTCGCTGGATCCCCTGAGTATCTAGTTCCAAAGGAAAAAAAAAGAAAGAGAGAAAAAAAAAGAACATTTTTTTTTCATATCCATCATACTTTTGACAGCCTAGCTGGAGATTAATGAAAGGTTCACACAGAAATAGAGTCTATGATTACAAGCAACAAAACATAGAACAGCAATTATGGAATAGATAAACTAGCTTTTGTAATAGCAACCATGTTCCACACGATCTTCCTTGCTGGTTACTTAAAGACCCACTGCAGTTTATGAAAAAACAGAGTAGATTATTTATTACGCTTGGTTATGCCATGGTCTCAATTCCTTTCAAATCACTTGATTCTTTTAATTCATTTCAATGGGATTTAAATGACATCTTTAATAATAGAGGTGACTAATGTGATCACCTTTATGGTCACTGATTTTTATTCTTCCTCAGTTAGTAGTGACAAATGCCTTTCATAATTAAATTGACTGGAATGTCAGAAGCAACATCTATAATACACCAGTATGTCATGAAAGACCAGCCAAAGACTTCTCAACCACTTTCTGGTTTCTTCAACTGCTGTAGGTTTTTTTTCTCTGACTTTTCCCTGTCTATCTCCCAGTCTTCACCCAGTCAATGCTCCTGCTCCTCATCTCCCCATACATGTACTCACGTCACCCCTTAGGAAAGCATTAGTTTCACCTTAGCAGCAAGTCAAGGTGACACAGACCTGAAAAATCAATAAATTAGTCTTGTTTGTAAATACAGCTTTGGAAGGCACTCTGATCTCAGAGTTGTTTGTTATACGGGAGACAAGCACAATCTTTCTTTTCAGTTTAGTTTTTTTCCTGCTCAGGCTGCCGGGTTTAGTGAAACACAGTCCAAAGCTCCTCCATTTCCACAGTCAGTATGCAGAGAAGGGAGACATCAGAATTTCTAGGAGCTATTCCCAAACTCTGATGTTGTTTTCCTCTTTCTCTCCTAAAGTAAAAAGGGTAATGAACTGTCTTCAAAAGCATGCTTGTCCAGCTTCCACTACTGGTGCCAATCAAAGATTGATACTTTCAAAGTGGGAGATCTCATTTTTCTTTTCCTGTTTTATCTTTTCCTTTCTCTTTTCCTTTTTTTTTTCCTAAATCTTCAGCTGTTTAATACCACCTTAGAAGACTTTTTGATCTATCTTACACTATACTTTTGCTAATTTTTGTTTACGGCATTTCAACAGACTTTCTTTTCCAATTTCTAATATGGCCTCACATTACAGAATCTCAGTGGAAGAGTTTTTTCATCAAATATTTCATAGTATGAAAGTCCATAAATGTAAAACTATCTATGATTTCAGTTTGAGCTCCATTTTGCTGAGAAAATATTGAAAGCTTTGCTTCTGAATCTTTTTGTTTAAATTGCTTCTTTTAACACCTGAAATTTTCTTAGAACTTTTAAAGATCATAGAATTTCCAACTATAAAAAACAGACAACTATTGAGTGCAAGCATTCCAGCAGGTCACAGCTTCTCCTCACAAATCATTACTGCAGGAGCACAGCTAAGTACATTGGTAGGGGTCTGCTTTATCATATGTAAAATAGAGTTATCAGCAAATCAGGAAAAAAAGATTTATTATTTGCTGCTTTCGTGGTGCACCAGAAATTATGGTATGTGAATACAGTACTTCTCTTGACCATTAAAAATTACATAAGAACTATAGTGAGAAAAAGGCAGTATGTAATTATACTTTCTAGAAAATATTTTCATAAGTGCATAAAATTGACAAGTAATTCTAATATAAAATGAAAGAGCACAGCTCTGGTGAATATCACAGTCATCATAATAAAACATCCTCATAACTAGGGGATTTTAGTGTATCACCTAAATGCAAAATATTAGCACAGAAGCTATTGCTACCTGGCTTCTTTTTCTAATTATTTGGGTTATATAGACCATAACATATATAAGTTCATGGAGGCCTTAGGTGTATTGTAGAAGCTGGTCCTTCCTGCATAAATTGTAGTATACCTTCCTTCAGTCAGAAGCAGACTATGCTTACCTGTCTAATGGTGACAACAACTGGTATAAAGGCAACTAACAGAAATTTCCTAATCCTTTTACTTCTAAACTTAGCTTTGATGTCTTCTCACTATTACTGATAAACTCTTGGAAAAGTGAAGGGTTTTTTCAAATAAAAAATTCTCAGTAAATTGGTACAGACGGCTCTATCAGAACCTAATTATGACTGTGGAGCCAGAAAATAGATTGCTTTTCCCATACATTATTAATGCCCTTCAAATCCTCATTTATCATGTTCAAGGTTATGTAGAGGTGACATTCAAAGAACCCAAACCTCATATTAACTCATTTTGACAACCCAAGTCCTTTTTAACAACACCTTTTTAAGCTCTTGGATAATATTAAAACTGTAACGCCGTTCTCATAGGACTGTACAGAAACCATAAGGTTGTAAGGAAATTATTGGTGATGAAAATTAAGTTGAGCACCATAAGAAATAATTTTATTAGCAGTCTTTCACTTATATAATAGTTGAAAAAATGTGATTTTAAAGAAATAATTTGTTTTGTACATGTAAGCAGTTAGGCACATTAAGACCTGTATGCCTGTAGTCATGCAGGCCCATGACGAGAAGGTGATAAAAAATATTGTTAGTAAATGAACATTGATTCTGAAAACTTTTAATAGAAGAAAACACAGTTCAAGTGGTAATTATAGAATACATGTGCAATTTTTGCCACTAGAGGTACAGGGGACATTTTATAAAAATCCTAAAGCCAGATTGTACCCACTTGTTTATTTTTAGTACTGCTAAAGAACTAAGATAAGCTTTGTATGATTAAAATCAGTCTTAGGCTTTTGGTTTTTCTGACACTCCAAAAATAACTTTGAATACAGAAGTGAAATGAAATGATGTGAAATTTTCATAGTATCCAGCTTCAACTTAGTTTGCTGGTGATCAAATAACGTTGGAGAAGTCTGTGATGTTTCAGAGTTTTTGGTATTTCAGTTCAGGAATGTATTCTGCTTTATTTCAATTGAAGTAAACACCAGTTCCTAATGGAAAAAGTGAGTATTCACAGTTATCTGTGATGAAAGATGAAAAAAATGTATTATGAATGCAGTAGATATCTAAAACATCTGAAAAGTGTAAAGCTTCTTCCATTCTATTCACCACTGTTTATACTCGCTGGAGCTATGAACCACTTGTTAGAAGAAAAACTATGTAGTAAATTAGATACAGGCATGTAGTTGTTGGTCACTTACCACAGAGTTATCCCAGGAACGACTCCTTAAACTTTATAGTACCTTATCATGCTGAACCATCTTATCATACTTTACAGTATTACATTAAAATTGAAGGCTAATCCATTTTACAGATTTACTGTTCGGATACAATGAGATAAAATCCAAGAGACAAAATTCAACATGCGTGCACTTCTACCATCTCTGTACAGTTTCATAGATGGCTACTACTCCACTGAAACCCAATAGGTCTCATATTTATATCTAAAAAAGGCAATTGTAAGCAAGGGCAAATTTAAAATAACTAAAAAAAAAAAAGGCATTTATTGGTCTGTATTTTTCAGTAATCTCTTTCATATTGTTTCAGATACTTGGATTTGAGTAAGATCTTATTATTATCATTATTCTTTCATATCACGATTCTCCCTCTTCTTGATCTTGCTGGGAAGCTGTTACTCTTCCAGTGTGTGTGTGTTCTAAGGAGACAGTGTGCCACCATATTTTGCTAACCTAAACATGATGGGAAATAAACAACATATTTATCCTCAGGATATTGAGGAGGAGTTTGCTAAGAAGAATTAGACCTCTGTTTAACAAGAAAAATATCTTTCACAGTTAGGAAACATGAATCTAAATCAAAGCATTTATCTTTCTTTTGCAAACATATGTAGAACAGTCTGGAAAACTTTGTTTAAATAAAGATACTTTGATTCTCATGTCAGGAATAAAAGATAAAATAAAAATGAATTTTATTATATCAAGTAACAACAAAAAACTTATAACAAAGCGTACAGATATGAGCAGAAAAGTGACTTACAAAGATGCATGTGATCAAAGAACTAGAAATAAATTTGATACCAAAAAACACAGGAGATGTCTCTAGAGGAATGTGGAGTACATCTGTGTGGACACCACAAGCCCTCTCCCTAAGTTTAGTGGTTGTTTGACATGACCTTTTGGAAGTAGATGAGTGTGTTCCTGCATCTTTTACAGACTTGGATCATGGTTCTTTTAATTCAATATCTGCTTAGAGCACTTGCAAAATGAGACTTCGTTGTTAGTGATAATACTTAAATAGATATTTTGTAGCTTTTTTTTTTTTAATGGTCATTTCAGTATACCATCTTTTGCTTTTTTATTTCCTGACAGTACCATAATGTAATTGATTGCTTGTTACATATAATATCCTTTTTTTCTCTCTTTAGTCTCCATGAACTTAGAAATATAAAGATTTAGTCCTCTTCACCAATAAAACCAAACACTTCTAATTTTACAAGGAACCACTTTTGGAATGTTTTAAAGATACTTTCCAAGTAATTGCATGTTCACTTCCACTGCAAAAGTTCTCACATTCTTTTTTCATGGATATTTTCAAGTTTTACTTCTTTGTAAATTCTTGAGAAAAAAATCTCCTGCCTTGCTATCTATAAAAGAACACAAAAGAAATGCAACCTGCAAATTACATACATAGATTTTATTCAATATGTAATTCACAAAAGTGAATTTTAGTGACTATATATGCCACATGAATTGTGTACCTAATCTTTTAGTTACAACTTAGCTAATGAATGTCTATTATAATTTTTAATTTTTCCCCATAGATTGTTCACATGTCTAATAAAAGTGATCATCCTTCCCTGAATTCCTGTAGTTACTGATGTCATCTGGACAATAAGGTGCCCAGAACGTCATAAACATTCTGCATGAATGGCCACATATAGCCTTATGGAAAGACATTTTCATTCCTTTGACTTCTGATTTGATTGGTTTATATACTACAGAAGATAAAATTCCCTGGGTTTTAGTCTTTTACTTCATCACATTAGATTTGTGTATAAGTAGCTAAAAGCAACATTGTTTCTAAAACTGTCCATTTAGAGAAGATATTCCCACTGAGTGTTACTGTATGCCAAGCACTTTATAAATAACTGTGTGCTTTCTTATTAACCCCCACAGGTGCTTGTATGCAGGCTTGCAGGCTGAATTTACTTTATTTCCAGTTTACGATTAACTTCTTAATTTTTTAGATGTTTGTGTATTGCTCATTTCTCACTGGTTTTTTTTGCATCAGCTCTTAATTTAGTATAATCTGAAAATTTAATTGATGCACTGTTTGTTTTTTCTTTTTCAGTTCATTAATAAAAGTAATGATTTTTTATTCCTCTCAGGCATAAATAACTGAAGCAATCAATATTGAAATGACATTGAAATTTAGAATTCTTATTGTCAAGATTCATCTGAAGCTCTAAGTGTTTGAGGTGAAAAAAACATTTAACAAACTTTAATTAACTAAACAGTATATTTGGAATATAAAATAATGTGACAGGTCTGACAATTTTTAAAGGAAATGTAACTGCTTCTTTTAATTTCAAATCTCAAACAGTGATTAAATCTCATACATTGCTATACATCTTTGCATGCCCCTACAGATTGCTAATCAGTTTAGCTCAACACTGAAGGAAAGGAGCACAAGATGAGAGTATAAATTAGTAGTTACAAGCAAGATGAAGTCCTTTAATATTTGTAAATTAGTTCCTTCAACTCCTGGTCAACCAAGATTCAGGCACAGTCTCTAAAGCACTTCATTCCAAGAGCTACAATGAGAGCCTTTATTGGCTTGACACATCAGTGATGTGTTACTTGTGGAGTCAACATAGCACCAATCTTCTTGATAGTCTCCAGTTCTTCACTTGGATCTACTTGTGAAGATTCATACCCTCTGATATATTCCTTCCTGAAAGATTTCATCCATTTCATTTTTATTTTTCCTTTTTTTTTTTTTGTAACTCAAGCTCTGTAAGGACATTCCCCTGAAAATGTGCTCTTAATGATTACCACCAAATTCTACTGTTATCAATGCCACCAAAAAATAAAAATCCTTATTTGCTTTTGTCTCCACTTTAACTGTCCTTTTTCAAGGAAAAGTTAGATCATCTAGGCCCAACTGATGGATTATCTGACCCAGAACTCTGTCTGCATAGGCAGCTGATTTTTTTCTACATTAAGAGTATGATCTGGGGTGCTATATTCTTCTACCTAATGATCTCTCAGTCCTGAACTGTTTTTTAACAGGAAATGCTCACTTCTGTATTTCTTTTATATGAACTCATTTTCCTTTCTACTCCTGAGCCTGTGTAAATTTGCCAGCACTTGTCAAGAAATTGCACTTGTCTGCTCCAGCTTGTGAAGAACTGCCTCTTTCTTGTTTTGAATTGGAATCTGACTAACTTGGTAGTTCTGAGCTTTCTAATACCTGTAACATAATTGCAGTGAACAGTTAATATCTGTGAACAATCCTGACATCATTCATAAACTTGTAGGGCTCTATTATAACTTTCTTTAGTTATCACTTTTCCCCACTCAAGAGCTCTGGACTATTTCTATTCTTGTTCATAGAGATGCCACTCCATACTGTCAAACTTCCTTGTTGCCGGTTCTGATTTTTTTTTTTTTTAAACTCTATACAATATGTTTGTGGGGACAGACCCAAAACCAAAGACAGTATTCAAGGCATGGCTGAATCATATATTTATTCTGCAAAAGAATGATTTTTGTCTGTAATCCCAACATCTGGTTAGCTTTTCTGCTTGCTTCTGAACTCTGGGCTTCGCAGAATTGTCAGAACCCAAAATCCTGTTTCTGGTAGGGAATAGTCAATTCAGAGGTAATTTTCTTAAATTTTGGTTTCTCTTGTGTATATTTGTGTGCTGTGTTTCTGTGTATGTACACATGAATGTATATGAATCACTTCAATTAATCTACATTGAGTTTAATCTGAAATTTTATTTCCAATTTTCTCCTTTTGAACCTTCCTCATGAAATAAATGTGGTATCCTATAGTTTATAGAGGTATACAGTTTCCTTATATACCCCAGTTTTTGGCAAAGAACTAGAAAGTAATGTTTCAATCTCTATCTTCTGCCCCAGGAGATGTTCTCTATGTCTTCTTTCTCCTTGACTGAATCAAATCCTACCTTAAGCCTTTGGTGAAAGCATTGTTAAAGTCTGCAGTGTCACCCAGTTTTCTATTTTTTTTTTCCCATTGACATTATTTGCCATTAATTAATGTCATCAGCAAACTCCTAAAAGTAAATACGTTAGTATTTAATTTAAATACTTAAACAGACTAACAAGCTTTCAGGAACGATCAGGATAAACTCATTGCCTTCCGTAAAGTAGTTTTTAGATAGATGCTATCAACTGCACAATTCTAGTACTAAGTTTGTGTCATTGCATCAGATTTTTAGATATTTACCCTGCAAAACCACGCACATACATATTCTGAACAATATTCTGAAAAAAAACAGGGATCTGTGCTCACAGAAATTTTCTAGAGCATTGTCTCTCTATGAATTTTTCTACTAGTTGAAGAATTTCAAACTAGGCCATTACCGTCAGTTCCAGTGCAGAGCTCTTTAGCTTATGCTTTGAAGGGATATGAAGCCAGCTGGGTGTGTTCTTGTGCTCATCTCCAGGGTGCTTACCAAATGTCATCCGTCATATAATGGGTGTATTTTGGGATGGGATAGTGAGGGAGAATGCAGCCTTGTCTGAGCTATTTGTAACAGAGAAACATGGACCCTGGGGTGTCCATATGCCACAGATTTTCTCCGTGTCTGTTCCACTGAAAACATAACCAAAATGCAGATAATAAAGTCTGAGTGATACCAGATTTTGTCCTAAGATACAGGTACTGACCTAGTTCCAAAAAGGAAGTAACAACTTTCATATAAGGAATGACACAAAAATGAAAACATATCTATATTATATTTTGATTTTATACACCAAATGTCAATATATTATTTAATTTTATTAAGTAAGTATAACAAATACTGAATAGATTATTTAATTAATAAATAATGCAGTAGGTTTGGTAGCAATCATTTAGAAACAGGATATTCAGAAATAATTCAGTGTGCTTTTAAATATTTGTTCTTTGAGGGATACATTTTTAGAATAAAATTTAGGAGATATATTGAAACATTTTCAGTAATGGTTCTGTCCTTGACTACAGGACATATTCCAGTTAAAGCACACTTTTCTCAGTTTTAAGGGCATCCCCAAGTTTTAGCACTATTCTGTACTAGAAGGAGATCCTTCTCTATTTTGATTCCGCTGAAGATGTTTTGGTGACTAAATTTTAATGATCTATTTGCTCTTCTCCTCATAGTTTTTGATGATAAATCATTGCTGCTGAATTTTCTGTTGTGGATTGTTTAGTACAAGATAATAATGTTCACACAGCCTGCCCTCATTACTTGAAAAGCAGGAATCTTCAAAGTTGTACATTATTCACCTTTTACTACAATTCATTTCCTCATACAACTACAGCGTTTGATACTAGTTTAATTTAGCACAATATGTTGCCATGTAATGTTTAGCCTGTATGAATATTCAAGAAACATAAAAGAGACTCACGGTGACATGGGGATGACTTAAAAAACAAAGAATATCAAAGAAGTAGTTGAAGTGTTTTGCTATTGCACTCAGTCTTCTTTCTTCTCAGCTGGAAGACGATATGCAGTTGTAATGCCTTCTCCCTTTTGTATGTTCCTGACTGTCTTAGGCAGAAGGAACATGGCTGTGGAACTCAGTTCCTTATGATTATCTGCTAATGACATACTAATTTACATATACGCCTGTATTTCAGCCTTGACCAGTTAGCAAAATTTAGTATGCCTCAAGGGTTTTTAAGGATGTTAGAATATCTTGCCATCAAACATTAACATGGATGAATACCAAAAAAATGAAAAAAACTTAACAATACTGACAGAAAGGGAGGACTGGCAGTACAATGATGTAAGGCAGTAATTTCATCTATCCTTTCTCTGCTTGGCTTTTCTCATCTTCCAGAGTTGTTTATCTGGGCTAAGACCACTGACTTCTAATTTAAAGAGCTACATTTCACTAAATATGCTGATCTTTTCACTTTGCCCTGGCCATTCAGAAGAGGAAAGTTTTCCTTGTGAAGCAGTTCAAAGAAATGTTCTTGCTTTCATTTCAATATATATGTGGGAAGAAGAGCAGACTGAAGTGGGCCATCATGTTGGACATATATGTGTAGGACATTGGTAGTTATCATAAAATCTGTTTCTTAAAACAATGAATGATGAGGGAAAATATGGTGAATACAGAAGGTTGTGAAGTGTACATGAGGAAATAAAATGTGATGACAAAGCAAGAGACAAAAAAAATCAGTCATTTCAGAAAAGTATTACTGGTCTTGATTCCAGTGTTGTATTTATTGGTCAGAGCGTTCTTCATTTGCTTAAGTGGAAGTGAAGCATCGCAGCTTCTTATCCATCTAAATAACTTCTCCATGAGATTTTCATACTACCTCTTACTTTATAACTCTTGCAGTAGAATCTATTTCAATAACAGTATTGCTTTTATTATTTGGCTATGTATGTGACTCCTGTTACAGTGAACATTAGTTAAATTAAGTGCCTTTTATGTAATATCTTATATGTATTGGATTTTTTTGCTTCTGGTGAGTTTTATAGCTTCTATAGATTGTCATAGTATAATATACATTAAACTGGATAGAAAAGATAGAATTTATGACTATCATTCTAAGTGGCTTGAATGACTCAATCAGCATTTTTTCTCAGTGATTTCCATCTGCCAAGAGGGAGGTTTGTAAAAAACTGAATTATTTGAGTGATACTGTGAAGCAAGAAGAATAATTAATTACACAAGGTTTTTTTTCTTCTTTCAACTTCATTACTGTAAAATTTTCATTGACTTTTCTTGCCACATGTAAGCCACTGCTGGATTGATAGGACTATGTGTGACAAAACAGCGAAAGAAGGTATTATCCAATTTTTCTGTGAACTCTTTGGCCCTGCACAGAGGTAAATCTAAAGATTATCTTGGAGTAACTTAGAAACCTGGAGAAACTGATTTATCTCCCTAAAAGATGAGAGGTCATGGGAAGAAACATGTTCTGTTCCATTCCAGCAAAGATCAAGACATCTAAGAGGAGCCTCACATAAACTATTTTCTACGTCCACTATCCATAACAGAATAAAAAATGACATCTTATCTCCTTGTTCAGGATATCAGGACACTTAATTTTCCAGTTAAACAAATACAGATGTCAATTTAATGGTGTAAAATAAACACAACATAAGCCACCTTAATATGCTGCTACCATAACAAATACATTAGTGCTAGAGCTCATGAAAAGTGTTAACTTGAAGGGGAAAGAATTTCTCCCCTTCAAGAAAGTTAAATATGGTAGTGCAAAAAGTCAAATTTGCAGAATCTCATGCATAAAAAACATTTCTTCCCTGTCCTCTCATGTCCTCTGCCTGATTCTGAGAAATACAAAGTGTACTAAAATCCCTGAAATACTTAAAGTGCCCTGATTCTCCTAGACAAAAAAGGTAGCATCAGATTATCTAACAGACTGAGATCTTATAGATTATATAATAAACAATGTTAAATGCTGACTTTATTGCATTTTTTTTTTGTTCCTGGTTACAAATAAAATTCATTCTTAAAATTCAGTCTTAATATGTGATTCTCAAGAACAAGCAAGACCTTAAAAAATAGCTTGCTGTGTTATGTATTCACTTTCTTTCTTGCTTATAATCAACTTTAAAAGAAATGTTTCTTAAATTATATAACCTTGAGCAAATACTTAGTCTTTGTGTCCAAAAATAAATAACTACATTCTATATTTTACCATTCCAATCTCCTAAGTTACTGAATACAAACAACTCCCAGGTATTCAGTATGAATAATTCAATTTGTACCTTCTGTCCTGTGAATCATCCTGACAAAGAACAATCTCAAGTATTCACTGGCTGAGGGGTAGCTATTAGAGAATGGTAAATCTCATTAATTTTTCTCATGAAATTATCTGGTACTAATGTGTTAACAAAGCAAAACAAGATACCTGTTGTTTTGATGTTGATTTGCAGCGTGTTTTGTTGGATTTTTTTTAGTTTCAATCAAAACAACAATTCATTTACCTTTATTACATTTGAAAACAGATTTTTATATACTTTAATTTTTTTTGCTATATTTAGAGGTTAATTCTAGAGAAAAAAAAAAGATATAATTATAATCCCCTTTGCCTTATTTTAGTTTCCGTGTGCATATTGCTGAGAACCTTTACTTTTTTTACCCACCTGTGATGTCCTAAATACCCTGACAAGTATATCTTTTTGAATATGTTAGCAAAAGTCTAAAAACTTATTCCAGTGCACCCTATAAACCCCTCCACATCCCAATGTTCTCTGTTTTTATTCTCTGCTATCTCAGTCCCTATCCTCTGCAGTCTTGTCTCTCTGTTGTTCTTAATGACATGTTTAATTCAGTGTTCAAGACTGACTATTTTTTGCATCTTGTCCACTCTTTTACATTTTGTTTTCTCCAATGGATGTTTTTGTGGTTTTTTAAATTATAAAGCCATAGATTGGAACTCTGTGTACATTTGATGTAAGTAAGTACAGTTTTAGCTCAACTAATTATTCTTTGGAATATATGAAAAAAAGTTTAGTGTTTGGCATATTTTAGGAGAGCACTTTGTAGCTAAAATATACTCGGGAGATTGCTATTTAAATGACAAGAAAACTGCTTATTAAATGATGCGCTTATTTTAAGATCAGAAGATCAGCAGCTTTTTTTTTTTGTTTTTCATTTCTCTGGAAACTTAAAGTGGCAGCTTTCTCCTTTCAGAATTCAGGCAATTTTTTCCTGTGGAATCAATATGGGAAAAGGAACGTTTTTCGAATTAAAAACTCATCAGTGGTTTAGTGAAAATTTTATTTCTTTGCTTGAGTGATTTCTCTGACCTTTTTTTCTATTTCATTTTTTATTTATATAGAATAATACATTTGTTATTTCTCAATTTAAATTGCTTTTTATCCATGCAGGACAAATTAAAATGGAACTCTAACGGGAATCATATCATCTTGATTACCATACTAAAATAGAGGCAGGTTCCACCACTATTGCTCACTGACCTGTGTCTATGAGTTCTTATTTCAAATTCCAGCTCTGGAAGTGACTTTAGGCTACTTACTTAGCCTCCGTGTACTTGAGTTTCTTCCTCTGAGAATTGTTTTTTTGGAGCTTTACAAAGAATCTGGTTTGGTTTGTAAACATAAATCAACTCAAAATTATGTTTATCAATACTATGATGCAACATGAAGTTCTCATTTAACTATATTATTATTTCTCTTGTAAATTTTCATGAAAAGTGGATGAAAGTGAAACACAATCGTAAGAGTTCTACTGTTAAGCTGCAGGCCCAGTGTTGTGGGTTTATGTATTAGATTTTGGTAGTGGGGGGGCTGTAGGGGTAGCTTCTGTTAGAAGCTTCCCCTGTCCTATGAAAAGCCAGTGATAGCCAGCTCCAGGAGGGAATTCCTGCTGCTGGCCAAGGCTGAGCCAATTAGCACTGTAACGCTTCTGTGGTAACATATTTAAGAACAGAGGAGATTGTTGCGCAGAAGAAAATTCCAGCCCAGGAAGAGCAGAGGAGAACTTGGCAACAACAATTTGGACACCAAGGTAGTGCAGCAGAAGTAGTAGCACAAGGTAGTGCTCCCAGAAGCAGTGGGAAAAATTAGAACTGAGGCCCCTGCAGCCCACGGAGGGTGCAGAGACCCCCCTGCAGCCAATGGAGGAGTGTGGGGGATGTCTTTACTGAAAAAGAAAAAGATCTCTACGCCAAGTTTAAGGATACCCTGGATGAAGCTCGGCAAGAAGACAACTATGTGTGACTAAACATGGAATCTGACACCTTTAAGGACTTTTCCACTACTGTTGTTAAGACTTCTCATATGTTTATTATAATTCAGTTTGTTTTTTGAGGTCTGTACCCCAGTTCATATTCCATATATAGTTGTAGCCCCTCCTCTTTGCTATATTTGTCCTATGTACCTCCCTCATTTACCTAATACAGAGAGCTCCTCCCTTCTCTCCTCCCATACCATCCTTGTATGTTCCACATTCCACCCCTTGTTGCCTTATAGAGCAGGCCACACCCCTATTCTAGATTGTTCCTAGGCAGACCCTATAAAAGGGGCTGCTGCCATGCTAATAAAGGTTCACTCCCTCTACCCTTGGTGCTGTGCGTGGTTTTTCCATAACTGCGTCACAGTACCTGGAGCCCCTATATTGCTGCAGCCAACGCTAGCCTGGCATTCCCTGTCCCTCTACCCGAGTGGACCGAGTCCCGTGCTCCCCGTGAGCTGCGACCAGAGGAACATGTGAATGTATGAAGGAAGCTGTGACTCCATGGGAGGCCCAAGGATGGAGCAGAGTCCTGCAGGTGTGGTCCATGGAGAAGGAAACCCACACTGCAGCAAGTTTTTCCCGGGTAGGACTTGTGGCCTTGTGAGGGACCCCACAGGAACAGGGGAAGGACTCAGAGCTGTGTCCCCCTGTAGCCCGTGGTGAAGACCATGGTGAAGCAGGCTGTCCCCCTGCAGCCCATAGAAGACCATCAGGGTGCAGAAACCTGACTGCACGCCATGGAGGAGTGACCCACAAGACAGCAGACTGGGAGGAACTGCTGCCCGAGGGATGGACTCACATTGGAGAGGTTCGTCAAGGACTGTCTCCCGTGGGAGGGACCCCAGAGAAGCAGAGGAAGGATTCAGAGATGTAGTCCCCCTGTAGCTCGTGGTGAAGACCACGGTGAAACAAGTTGTCCCCTTGCAGCCCATTGAGGACCATCGGGGTGTAGAGATTCAACCGCACCCCATGGGAAACAAGAACTGAGTATAACCCCTCCCTTTCCTGTCTCCCTGCACTGCTGAAGGGACAGGAGAGAGAACATGGAAAGAAGGAGGGGTAGGGGGGGTAGAGGTGTTTTAAAATTGTTTTATTTCTCACTCTTTAGATCCTTATCCTGTTGGTAATAAATTTAAGTTTTACCCCATGTTGAGTCTGTTTTGCCAATTTTTATGTGACTTCTCTCAGCTCTTATCTCTACCCATGAATTCTTAGCTGTTATTTTTCTTCTCTTCTCTGTCCAGCTGCAGAGGGGAGTGAGAGAGTGACTTTAGTGGGTATTTGAAATCCGACCAGGGTTAAATCACCACACCCAGAAAGACTGTGAAGCCTACCATGAGTACTGGGGGTTGCCTGGGCTCTTTTTTATCTTTGGCATCGTGACCCATGGCAACCTTTTTGTGTCATTGAGCAAAGGTCTGAGCAAAGAGCAAAAGTGGAAAAACAAACAGAAGAAAATCCTAGCCAACCCAGGAGACTAATGTGAAGAATCTCCCTGTCTACTCCATTCACAGTTTTACTTCTTCCTGCCTGCCGTTAAGTCCCTTTCCTTTTACTTCAAACAGTACACTGTATTTCACTCAGGATTCAAGTCTATTGCTATTTATAATGGGCTATAAATATCATAAATGACTGCCATTTACCCAGGGAGAGCTATGCTTTTCCCTTTGAATATCCAGCATATAAAAAGGTTTTATCCATGGTTTTCTAGGCTTGTATCAAGAGCCCTCCCTAGATGTGAAACACAAAGACTGGGCTAAGTAGAAAAAAAGATCAGAGATAAAAGAGAGAGAGACAGAAAGTAACTTTCCAGTAGGTTTTACTCTGTTACTTGGTATGCTTTATTTCTTCATTTGCCTACTGCTTTTTAATTAATTCAAAATGAGGATTCTAAATGGGGGTACTTTTTAGACATCATTGACAACAATTGAGAAAGGACAATAGCAAGGCAGTAGAAGATGATGCTTCAGTAGAGAAGCCTTACTGAACAGGCTGAAAACACAGTACAACCGAGGAAGCTGAATGATTCACATTTGCAGAATTAAGGAAACCTCTTTTGATACTTCCTTCTCTTGATGTCTACTACGGGTTTCCTAGACTTTCTCGTCTTCCTCCTATTCTTCTCCTTCCTGCCACAAATCCATTTCAGTTACACCTTTCCCCAGAATGATGCCTCCAGCTTTCACTGGGTCACAAAATAAATCAATTTAATGAAATGATTCTTGCTGGATTATCTTTCTACCATTTTAACCATCTCAATTCACTATGAGATTATGAGTCAGCCAGACAGCTCAGTGGAAGCAATGGGACTATCCCATTCTGACAGGTGTTGATCTGTCCCATTGGCTTCTGGATGAGGGCCCAAAGACAGCCCTCTCAGACGTGGTAAAGATGTAGCCAAGGCAGATGCCTGTACACCAAGAAATTTTGTGTATCAATCACAATATAAATAATATTACTTTGTATTGATCATTATATAAATAATATTGTTGTCTTGAATATATCTTACATACTAAAATATGTAACAAAAAGCAGTAGTTAAACATTTTATAAATCTAGGATGGAACAGGCAAGTGGACAAGCTGTAAGGGTTTTATGTAAGCACGTGGGATATGGGACCACTAAAGGGGTAAAAATGGCCAGATGTTGCTCAACTTGGGAGACACCCAAGCTGGCAAAGAACAAGATATAAGAGTGCAAACAGACAAGACCTCCTGTCAAATGCACAGGAGACAGGCAGAAGGAAAAAACCAGATCAGGATCAAATAATATCTACCCTTTTGGGAGGGAGGCAATAGCATAAAAGGAACAGGTATAACAAAAGAAAATCAAAAAACAGAGAGGGCAGCACACTACAGTTTAGACAGAAGAGCCTCAACTCAGCAACTAAAGATTATCAAGGGCACTTTCCATCTGTACCAACTATATAAAATCAGCCCAGTGGTATTGTATACCCGCAACTAATGTAGGACATAAATTTAAAGATTAGGAGTTTTGTATCTGCAGAGAAGGTTTGCCATTAGCATGCTGTGTGAAGTTAATGAATAAGTTTAATGAAGTTTTTTTCCCCAAGTTAGTACCCTGCTTGTTGCATCAGTCTTCTACATATTCTTATCATAGCAATCTGCAATTGCCTAATACACATATCTTTATATGTACACACATAGACATATATATATATATAAATGTTCAGTTACAAGAAAGGACTCTGGAGAACTTACCTCTAAGACAAATATCTCGAGTTAGCAATGTAATTTTTCACTTGCTCTTTCAACTACAGAGCCATTCTGAGGAAATTCTCATTTCACTTCTTATTTTCACCTTCCTCTTTGGGATTTCGACTTATTTCTCCTTAGTTTACTGAATTATTTTAACTTAGTGATACAAGGACCATCTGTATTCCAAAATTAACTATGTGGGCCAATAGAGAGCTGGTTGAATGCTTCACATGATGTACATCTATCGATTCTGTATGCGTGCCTGTGTTTCTAAAATTGTCAGCATCAAGGGAATTGTGAACAACTTAGACACCTTTTATCTCTGTTTATTTGATATTTCTTAGTTTTGAAGATATATGTATGCACTCTTTGGCCATTAGGTTTTCATTCCATTCTTTAATGCAGCAGAGGGTAGAAGTCGTTAATCATATGCCAGGCTTGGGAACTATAGTTATAATTCTCAAGTTATGGAGTAGTAAACAGAAAATGTTATCTTTACCATAGAAACAGATTTTGTCAGTCAATGTAAATCTGTCTTCATGGTTTTCCATTAAATATTGCTCTCTGCTTTTTATCTGAGTTGCTGTTTCTATAGAAAATTAAAATATAGTTGTTTCAGTATCCAATATGCTAAACATCTAGTTAGTATCTAATATTTATGTTATGCCAATAAGAATGCTTAATATTCATTTGATTCCAACCATCACTGATATTGTATTAAAAAGTAGAAATAGAAGAACTTTATTTATATATATAAACTTTACATAAGAGGCTGTGGTTTACACATTTTTCAAATGATAAAGTAATGACTGTGTATAAACAAGTATGGCCAAATATAGAAACTAGAGACTACTTTGTAAACCCCATATCTCAGAGTGATCAGGCATTGCTAAGTAAAGATAAGTTTTGATGCAAAGTAGATTTTTGTTTTCTTAAAGGTTGGTATGGACCATGTTGCATTCAGATTTGCATGCAAATACATGTGCATTTGAACCAGAGAGTGATGCGTAGAACTTCATAGCAATATTTCTTAATATGAACTGCTTTTGGCTGGGGTATAATTTATTTTTTTCCTAGTAGCAGATATGGTGGTATTAAAACAATCTCAATAGCGCACTCCTTTTACTTCTTGCTGAGCAGTGCTTACATGGTGTCAGGTAAGCACTCTTCCTGTTTCTCACTCTACCCCACCAGTGAGTAGGCTGTGGAAGAGCAAGAACTGGGAGGGGACACAGCCAGGACAGCTGGCCCTGAGGGACCAGTGGGATATCCCATACCACATGGGATTGTGTTCAGCAATCAAAACAGTTTTGTCAGGACTGTAGGAACAACCAAGCAGAGAGATGATAAGCACTAATCAAGTAAGAAGGTGGTAGATTGGGCTAACAAGCTGAATGCACAAGTTTATGTGCTCAGAGTGCAACCCTTGAAAGTTTTCAGATGATACCGAATTAAGAGGAGATGCTGATACACCAGAGGGTTGTGCTGCCATTCAGAAGGACTTTGACAGGCTGGAGAAACAGCAAAAGTTCAGCAAATAGAAAAGCGAAGTCCCGCACAGGCAGAGGTCTGCTGCCTGAACAACAGCTTGGCAGAACAAGACGTGGGTGTCCTGGTGGAAAAATTGAACATGCTTCACCAATGTGCCCTTGTATTAAACATCATCCTGGGCTGCATTAGGAAGAGTTTTGCCAGCAGGTCAGTTAGGGTACAAAGACAGTGTATAGACCTTCACCTAGGCAAGTGACAAGTAACAAATGTGTTGAAGGTAAGAAAGAGAGTTACAGATTACAGAATGTAACATTTCTTTAGTATTTATTGTCACTAGAATTGGGTTCTGTTTACCTGAGAAAAATATAAGGTCTTCAAAAAGATAAAAAATATGCTTATGTTTTCATCTTTTTTAGTGCTTTTGAACTTTTTAAGAAATAGGCATTAATTCTATGGAAGAAAGAACCCATCTTCAATAAATTTAAGAAAGAATCGGTGCTGCAAATTATGGGCTACTATCCACATTTCACTCTAGAAAGACCAGGGGTACCATAAAGAAGAACAATTCTCTAGAGATCTGAAGTGAAAGGATTAGGTGGGTGCAAAAGAATAAGTAATGGTCAAAAAAACAGTTGACCCAAAAGAATCTTCTCAAGGGAAGAAAATATAACCTGATTGGCACAAAGCAAATGAGAGTGTAGTCAGACACATCTGCATATTGGAGTTTTCCCTTTTTCCTGAATTGCAGAGATTATTCACTAGCATTAGATTGATATTGTTATTCTGTCTACTCCTTCTGGTTAACAGCTAACACTTAGAAGATGGAGTGCTGGTTAATTTTTTTAGGTGATATTAAATTCAAGAAGCCTATCTTTTCTTAATAATTCCTTTATTAAAAACAAACAAACAAAAAACACCCAAAAAAAAACCCCATCACAAAACTAAAATCAACCATAGAAATAAAAAACCTCCAACAAAACAAACCACAAACCAAACCCAAACATAAACCTTTTCAAAAGTTTCCTTATGTGCTGGGCAATTCCTTGTTGATATGACCAGGCAGATACTCTATCTTGGAAAAGTTGCCAGGTCTTGTTTCAGTAAGATATATTATTTTTTATTATCTATGGAAGTAACAGTCTGAAAGTTTCAGTCCATGTAAAGCTCAAATATAAGTATGACACACAAACACATTAAAATGCTTAATGACCAGAGGAAAACTAAATGACTCCAGAAAACCGTTTATAATTACCCCAAGCAAATATGTATCAAGTTTTATCTCAACATTTTGATCCCATTAATCTATACAATATGCATTTTATCCTTTTCTGAAAGTTTGTCCAAAGCTCCTCCTCTCTCTTTAACTCGAGACTGATTACTAGCTCTTTCCATATTTCTCCTTTTGCTACTTAATTACATCTTTTTACCTGTTTGGTAAACAACTCCAGAAGAACTGTATTTAGGGTAGTCACCTTACTAAATGTAATGCTTCATTATTTTTTTAATGTCTTTTTATACTACTGTGTGGGGGGCCCCAGCTGGTCTGGGGTCTCTGGAAACAGTAGGAACTAAAGATGGAACCTCTGCACCCTGGCAAGGTGGCAGACACGGAAGGGAAAGCTGTGACACACAGTGGATTTCCTGCCTGTCCCTGCTGATTCATAGTTGTCTGACATGCGCAGTGTACGTGTCCAATTGAGAATTATTTATGTTACTAGAAACCAATGGTGCATGGACATGTGTAGATAATAAAGTGTATATAAGTCGCGGCAGCGCTTGCAATAAAGTACAGTACAGGTCTCAGGTCCAGCCTTCTGAAGAAGACGTGTCGTGTTTTGACCAACCCCGACCGCGACACTACTGCCCAGAGTGGACTTTGACTATCAATTATCTCTTTATTTTTCTGACTGTAGATGCAGTCATATTCTCAGCACCTGCACACCACAGCTATATTCACTTATGTATAGGGGCCATGCTTGCAACATTTCCTTGAACCAAAATGTAACAGCCCTAAAGATTTAAGAGCTAAATACACAAAGGTGTCTGAGACTCAGTGACAAGATCCTTTTATTATGTACTCTGCTACTCTGAAATCTGCATTGCTAATTGATGGACACAGGCAGAGTAACAATGAGGAAAATTTATAATCCTTTAGAAAGACTTACAAAACACAGTGTGTAGAGTATGGAGACATTTTCTCCACAGAAAACATAGATGGGAAATGAAACCCTGCTTACCTCTCTCAGTGAAATAAGCATCCACCTTGAGGCTAGAGCTGTTCTTTCTGCTATAATCTCACTGCTACGAATACATTGTTGGAGATAAATATGTCAGCTCTTCTTGTTTTCTGATTGCACACTTAATAGTCTAGTAACAAATGCAGCCTGATGAAATCCTAGAGGTGTAAATTCAAGTATTCCTATTTCTGGTTTGACATTATGGGGTTTACTTATATTGTTCGCTATCTTATAGGCATGGATTTAAAGATACTCAAACTTCTGCACCTGAACCTGTTCCATAGAAAGAATACCCTGTTTTGTATTTATGAAAGGACTGGTCTCTGTGTGTCCATACAAATAAGCTTGATGGCCCAGCTTCAGTCACATATTTAACCAAAATTTTGCCACTGATACTCAATAATTTTCACAATGTCAAAGAGCAATTATAACAAGAATTTGAGTCACCATATTAGGAAGCTTTTTGCAGAACATGACAGACACTCCTGCAGAATCAAATCTCCCATACCCAAATTTTCAATATCCCAATGACTCTGCAAGAATTATATTATTGTTGAGGGATTCTACATAAGGACAAGTTTGGTGAGCATGGTTGAGAACATGCTATTCTATCTGCTTCTGCTCCTTCTGGTTCACAGATAATATTTAGAAGATGGGGGAGTGGTTATTTTGGGGAGTGGTTATTTTTTTTTAACTACAATCAGCATACTGTTTTTACTCTACTATCATCAGAAATGTGAAAGAGATTAAAGATATAAATGGCCCCAGCAGTTAAGCACCTGACATTCATGAAGAGCAGTAGGGATGTTGTGAGCAGGAACGTAAATGTCCAGGTATTTTAGGTGCCAGCTCACTGAAAACATTGTGCATTGAGATTTTAAATTTAGATATCAAAGATTGAAATTAGGCAATAAATTCCTTTAGAAGGCCTAGTCTTGAAATGACAAACTCTTTATGTATTAAAGTGTTGACAAAATTCTGAAATCTTCTAACCAAACAGATATGGTCTATATTTTTTAAAATCTTTCCTTGGAGCTAGTATTTATTACCATTCCTAAACAGTTATTAATTCATTAATATTTTTTAATGTTTGTTGGCTTTAAATTCTGTTAATTCGTCTTCTACAAGTTCATTTTTGTCAAAGATTCTAGTTGTCCACAGCTGCTTGCATTTTTTACCTAAAGTGTGTATTTAACTTTTTAAATGTTTTTAAAATAGTGCCTTAGTATGAGGAAAAGGACTTTATCCATTTCTCTAACAAAAATTTCCTAACTGCCTTGAGCAAACTGCTGCATGGCCTAGTTCCTCCGTTTTTGAATTGGTATTCATTCCTCATTTCCTAAAAGTTTTAATTTCCTAGTGTTTTTAGAAGATAATTTAAAAAAATTATAAAAGTTCAAAATAGTTTGGATTAGTATTATCATATGCGAAGACTAATAATGGATGTGACTAAGAAATTATTTTCCCTCTTTTATTCTTTTATCAAGCTAAGGAGCCTGGAGCTATACCATTGAGTAACACCCTGACAAGTATTATTCTCTGCAATTATATGTGTACCCTGTTACATACCATTATTACTGAGCTCGAAAATGTAGGGGTTTTTCTATTATGAAAAAACCCACAGTTGTAAAGATAAACTTATAAGCCAAAAACCTACACATAGATTTTGATGAAAATTTTGGCCTCCAGATAGATCAACATCATCTATCAACAGTTTTCTTCACTTGTTGCTTTACAGTCCAATTGCATCCTTTCCTTGTTATTTGCTTCTTACTGATATTTTCTTTTTCTTTTGTTTTGTTCCACAACTTCAGCTGGTGCATAAAAAACAATTTAAGGAGTCTTTTTATTTCAGAAGTGTTACGGCTTCAAGTTCCTTTGATGATGATATCCTTTTACATTTCTACAGTGTTTCTAATATTCCTAATTTTTTTTGCAACTAAATATTTTGTGTAGTCTTTCATCTCAGTTTCCTTCATTAACATTTAAGCTACTGCTTTAGGCTGCCTGTAACAGAACAAGAACAGTAAACACTGGGATGTGAACACCATTTGTTTTAATTATCCACATCAAATAATTCTATCCTTTTCTTTCAGAAGAAAACATGCTAAGAAGCTTCTGCACTTTCTTCTCCATTTTTCCGTTGTCAGAGGTGTCATTGATACACATTTTAGAGACGGTTTTAGTGTTATGATTTGTAAAAGAGTTGAATTAAACAGTATTCTAATTCTGTCATTTTATTATCATTAAAGAGGTATTTCCTGGAATCCCTTCATCTTAACAGTTGAGACCTCTCAGTTATTTAAACAAACAGAAAACCCAAACAAAACATTAAACCTCTTTCTGTTAGGAGAGTCTTGTATAGCCATGTTTGTATCAAAGACATTAGATTACTGTTTAAACACACCTTTGTTATCTGCTAGGTTTGACATGTGTTCATTATTTCATGTTCTGTAAGAAGAACTTTGTTTTTCAGTGATTGCTAAAGCTTTAATATTTATGACATTTTTAGAGAGAAGAACTTACTTTCTCATTGCTAATCACTAAGCATTGGATTGAAGGGAAGAAACGCAAAAAAGGATTTAAGCATCTAATGTAGATTTTCATTTGAATTTAGGAGCTCAGATTCAAATCTGCAACCCTCGAAATTCCTCTGTAGGTAATTTCAAAAACTTAAGGCATTTGATCTCTTATGGGCTTTTAAAAATCTTTCATCATTTTTCATCTTTTTTCCAGAAAGCTTTCTTAGTCTAACATGAGTACAAAGTCAGTCTCTTTTGATGGAATTAAACTGTTTGGTACCTATTTTTAACCAAGGAGGAAAGGCATTTTAGTTTTTAAATCTCATGATGATCTTGACCTAGTAAACACTATTACATCTATGGGATCAGTCTCACAAAATACACTGTTGATCAAAAACTAAGCCCTGCTGTTCTTTTTTTTTTTTTT
>VZRE01000158.1:0-42024 GCA_013396775.1 Cephalopterus ornatus | reverse complement strand
TTTTTTTTTTTTTTAAAAACCCTTTTTGGTCATCAGCAGAAATACCCTCAGTTTAAGAACAATAGCTTTGGTTTAAGAGGAATGAGTCAAATTTCTTGGGATTCTATTAAAAAAAAAAATCAAGGTCCAGACCCCAAGAATGAGCTTCAAGATGGCAAATGTGGCCATACAAGTATTTGGTCATCTGACTAACAGTAGAAATGTCTTAGACTATAAAATAGATGAAGAGGAATACAAATGTTGTAATTATTTCTCAAAATTAATGTGTTACAGAATGTTACATTTTAATATTTCTCTGCATATAACATTTTGGTTCTGAACCAAATGCATACAAAGCAGGCCTTGCAGAGCAGAATTCCTACCTATTTTAAGACATGAAACAGTGTAAAGCATGTAAAAGCATAAAATACCTCCCCTCTAAGAATCAGACACCCTTCTTCATAAATAAAAGCTATTTTATTTAAGCCATATTTTTTGCTTCCTATTTATCCTATATGTCACTTTCTGGTCCTGGTAATGTCTCATTATAGCCACCTGTCTTTTTACAATTCCTTTGTGCTAGAAATTAAAAAAAATACTGCAGTATGTATGTGCCCTTTATTATGCTATATTCACTTTCTTCTATAACAAACCAAATCCAGAGTGAAAACTGATGGAACCATGAGAATTTTCTGTTAGTGGAATATTCCCAATACTTTTCCAAGAGTATTCCTAGAAGATTAAAATCTCTTTACTTCTTCAGATGATGTTCCAATTCTTTTCTTTATTGACTTTCTTCTTAAGAGAACAATACACCTTTTGAGAATTTGGCATCCAGAATGTTATGATAATTCATATTTGAAAAGTAATGTACAACATTATCAATATACAGCATCCTTATTTGCTTAAAATTCTTCTCAGGACTGGCAAATTAAACCAGCATTTCTCATAATATCATCATATCCACAGCAGTTATTTCAAATGGAATTCATCTGCCCAAATGTACATCTACAGGATACGCCTAAATTTGAGCTCATCACCCAAACCCCTTTTATAGAGATAATGAAGAGATGCTAACACCTCCAGAAATTTCTGCCTCTTTTAAACACTAAAAAGAAAGATAAGGTGAAGCAGAAAAATGAATGTCTATTTCTCTCTCCTGACTTTAAAGATATTCATGATACTCTGCATAGGTACAGATGTACGAAGAGATTCTAAAATTGCACAGGAGTAATTCTACCATTAAAGTCAGGTATATAGGTAATACGTAGAATGTCTGAAAGAAAAAATAAAACCTGAATTTGTTATCTTCCTGACAATAAAGATCTGGAGATGAAAAAAAAGCCTTTTGTGGAATTTTTAATATATATGTTATCACATAGGAAGACCATAATTCCTATCCACCTAACAGATTTTAATTCCATCTTTAACTAACAGATTGCCTGTGAACTCAGTTTATCAGACAATTTTAGACAATGAGTTCTGCTGTGCGTGTATAACTTGTATAAATTATAAATCCTGCTGAAATTATGTCAGAAATGCCTTGATACCAAAACTCCATTTCCAAAGCAAGCTCGTGACTATCGGGTTTTTTTAGTACAGGCACGGACATAAATGAACACAGCCATTCTAATTTTGGGCCTAGTCTACTGACACGTTTTCTTATAAAAAGGTTTTCCTGAAGACATTCATTATTAATGAATAAGGCTGTTTTCAAGAGCTGTCTCTAGTTTACAAGAGGCAGCCTTAAGTAAGTTGTCCCACTGTCTGGAGTGCTCCAGTCCTCCCCAAAGGTTGTTAATTGGAAACTAAGTGCATGCATTAAGTCTGCAGATAGTACAGAAGCACTTTCCAGTAAACAGGGTTTAGAGTTCAGCCCAGTCAAGAGTAGGGTGGCTGACACTGCAAGAATGGTTGATATTCCAGTAAATCAAGAACTTTCTCAGTTCGTCAAGAATGTCCATATTCACATCTGGGTAAAGATACTGGTTACTTCTGGTTATTTGCAATTGATTTGCATGGAACTGCTGTCAAACAGAAATGAGCGAGTTACAAAGCGATCTGAGAGCCCTGCAAGGAAAAGCTATTGTCAGAGGAAATCTCATTTACAAAGAAACTATGTTCCTGTCTTCTCAAAAGAAGCAGTTATTTGGTGTTAGAAAATTGATGTCTTTCCCTTTTTCTGTGTGGAACATCTGGCACTATATTTGCAATGTCTTCGTGACATGCTTGCTCGCTTGGAGGTTTTTACTTGACTTTCCCTCCCAACTCCCAACCCCAAATGATAAAGAGCTTGTGTTTATGTGACATTGAAGTTTAATTTTTTTTTTAATTCTTTTGGAATTATTTCCCTCACAACATCACCCAGGGTATTATACGTCTGCTTTTCCTAATCTTACCTCAGCATGGTGCCAATTACCTTATCTACTCTCAGCACAGCAATCACCTCCAGACAGCCATATAAAGAGCCCGACAATATACATCACTGTCTGTAAAACACCTTAAAAGTCTGGGCATCGGCCAGGTTTCAAAAGACCTTGGACAAATTTTTGAATTGTGTCCCATACTAGTTCTTAGGATGATTTGGGAAGATTTAGTCCACAATACCTTTCTCTTTTAGAATGCAACATTTTAGAATGTCCATTTCATCTTTCCTCAGTAGAAACATTTTGAATTATCTTTCAATACTAGAAACAAATGGCAAAATTGAAGGATTCCTAATGCTCCTTCTTCTACACAAAAAACTTCAGATCCCCATCCCACACTTACATATGTACCTTCCTCAATATGTGTAAGCTTTTTCTCATGTATAAAATATTCACTCCTTTCCTTCTTCACCCAACACTGAATCTGACTGCGTCTTTTTATGAATTTGGAAGTAGCCATACTGCTTTTAATTGTGAACTATTGGTCTTTTATTTTAATGAGGATTTACCAAGTTTCTGACTGAATGGCTCATGAGCACGCAACAAGCAAATCCACTGCATGTGGGCCGATTGATTGCACACCCACCACAGGTGTCATGGAGCCTGCTTGCTTGGCACCCCTGAGTAATGGGAGCTCTGCAGAGCAATGAATTAGACCATTATATATCACCTTGATTTGTTATCCTCTTTCCACTTGGTTATACTTTGTGCCAGTCTGTTTCCCCCCTCCTTCTCCAGATTCCCAGTGATATCTGGCATTTTGCCTAGGGTTTGCAACTCACCCTTCTACCCAATGTTGGGGAAATGGGGATACAAACGATGACATAGCTGAAAATTAAGAGGAAAGAATGTTATTCTGCTGATTTTTCAATAGAACTGAAGTGCCTAGGCAGTGTGAAAAATACCATTAGTCCAAATGTGCTTCATTAGGCACCTAAACGCTCCCAAGGATCCTGCTTTAAGATATATAAGACAAAAATATTCTCTGAAAGCGGAGACATGACTAAAGGGGAAATGGAGCAAAGAGAAGTGGAAAAAAGGCATGTGGAAAGGAAAAACTGCCAGAGTTCAGTGAGGGCCAGTGATTTCCCAGGGGGAGTGGCAGGGATTCCTCAGCTCCATCAGGGCGGGGTCCAGCAAACAGGGCATGTCTCACCACCCCAGATAGGAGCAGGACAGCCAGGGGACACTAGGGCAGTCCCAGCCCTGGGTACGAGGCACCTCCCTGGTGTTGGGATGGATGAGGCTGGCCCAGGATACGGGCCTGGGGTAGACCCAGCGCCAGGCAGGGCAGGGCAGTGGGCAGCTGGAGACAGGACAAATGGCACTGCTGGGGCAGGGGCTGATGGTCCTGGAGGGTCAAATGAGGGCCTGGGCCATGGACAGGGTGGAATGAGCCCTTGAGGGATGGGCAGGGACAGGCAGAGCTGCAGATGCCCTCAGGGCCCTGACAGCCATGAAAGGTACGTGTTTAGGAGTTAAGCACTTAGCTCTTCGTATCCTCCTATTAGGCACCTATTCCCCACCTCACATGCCCCAGCTTATTTCAGAATATGCTTTTTGAACTGTATTCATTCCACTTAACCTTACAATGAGGAAGACACCTAAGGTAGGGTTGCAGCATTTCTAGTTTCCTTGATCAAAGGGAGAGATACAGACCTCCAGGAGGCTTTTCAATCTAAGGTCTGAATTTTCCTCCAAGAGTATCTAGGTCTCTCCTTCAAGTAGCTCTCTCTTTTGACTTTACAAGGTTGACTGCACTCCTAAGTATTTCAGTTAGGTGCCTTAAATTGGGTAGGATGAACGTGTGAGTTATTACCTGTGATCTTTCTCACCACAAGACTCTTTTGTGCTTCTTCTCACATAAGCTTGAAAATTCAGCAGTGATCTAATCCCTCTTCTCTAACTGACTGTGATTCTGAAAAATAAACAAATTTACTACAGGTGGGTCACACAGAATTGCTGCTTTCAGAAAGAAGAGAACATGCTCAGACAACTTCCATATATCTGCCTTGCCTCTTTCCTCTGTGAAAAGAAAAAAATTACCTAGAATTACTAGCTTTTCTTACAGTTAATGCCGATTTTGCCCAATCTGCACTAGCAGATTGAGCTATAAAAGCAAAAAGAGTCCTAGAGGCAGAAAAAGTTGTAAAAACATGTTAAGGACAAATGCTCCTCTTGTCTGAGGCTTAGATACAAGTTTCGACCAACCAAAAAATAGGTAGCACAGTGAGACAGGAAGCACAGCTCCTGCACTGGCAGAGGAAAGTTACTCGGGTCGGGCTGAGATAGTCTTCATATTGGTAGAAGCTTGTTAGTACTCAGACCACAGGCTAAAGCGGATTACATTGATGGCATTGGGAAAGGAGAATCTGTAGAGAGAGAGAAATAACCCACTATTCTATTTCCTTATAGTAAATCCCTCAGGTGGTGGAAATAGGATGCAGGCTCCATGGGAGTGGGTGCATGGGGGGTTCATTCCATCTTTTTCATCTTCCTTCACTGTGAATCTGAACCAACATATTTAAACCAAACCCAACAGAAATGAGAGAGTCCTGGAAAAGATAAAACATTTTAAACTGCTTCTAAAAACAGTTCCCGAAATTTTTTAGCTTAGTCCTACTATGCAAAAGCAAGGGAAGAGTGCACTAATCAAAGCCATGTGGGAACTATTCAATATTATAAGTGGGAGAGATTAAAAAAAATATAACAAGAAAAAGTGAAAGAGCCAAAAATGTGGAAAGATATGAAAAGGCTCAGAAACTGGATCAGAGAGACCAGGGGACTGAAATCATAGCCAAGAGAACAACAGGGGAGCCAAAGGACAAAGCAGAGAAGGGAAAGGAGAAGCAGAAGGCAAAGTCTGCTACTCAGTACCATGCCAAAACACAACTAAGAAATGCAAAGACCTGGAGAAGAGCAGTATCATCACAAATTTAAGCATACTCTGAGAACAACATTATTGCTCTGCTGCTGGCTACTTACAGACTGATTCCACTAGACATAAGGAAACATAACTGTTAGGTAACTCATAACTGTTAAACCTACTTGAATGTTGCCAGTGCTTGCTGACTGCTAAGACTTCAACATCACAATTCATTTTTAAATGCTGTTTTCTAGTATAGAAGTTGTTTTGCTGTTTCAGTTATTGACATTCTATAGGCTTAATGTAATTTCTCCTTTGTGTGTTAGCATTATCTGTTTCTCAACATGGGTCTATTTAAAAGTAGATTAAATTTATGAATTATAACTTTGTTCTTATGGTAGTCTCCTCTTAAATTAACATGTCTTATGAATTCAAAAAAAGCTTATGCTCCTGTTAGAAATCTTGTGCTTTGTTTAGAGTCTTTCTAAAGACACTTCATGACACTTTTTTAATTTATTAAAACCTTTATCAAAGCCAAAGATATCTTGATGCTATCATTTCCAAAATCTCTCTGTCATATGAAATTAGAATTTTTAATTTATTACTTAGTAACCTGCTCTCCATCCTTTACTGAGCTGAAGCATTGCAGTTCAATAAGAACTAAGTTGTTGGATTTTTTTACTTTTTAGATTTTGCCATGTTTCGGGTTGGGCACATATTTATCTATAACAATTATAAGGTTCTTGCTATCATGTAATACTTATAGGAGCCTATGACCTAGCAGGGTTTTTTTCTATGCTATATGCTTTTTCCACATCTCTATTTACTTGTATCTTTAGAAAATCTGATTTCCTTATACTACCTTTTGTTTTGCTAACTATAATATATAATGTAAGATAACATCAAACAACTCCAAGGGAGCCAGCCTATTCTTGCACGTGTGGGTGGGTGCTTAGCAGCATCAATATTCATTTTTAGTCTCTTACTACATGTGCTGAATCGTTAATGCCGCATTTCCAAACATGCAGTTGCCAATGTTAGGGGTTTTGTTAAAAAAAAAGTGTTTTCAGAAAGCTCTTTCACGGCTTTCTTTGGCTATGGAAATCTCATTTCCTTAGTCTATCTCAACAAAAGATGGTGATATGAAATCAACATCTCTCAGTATTGGTGTCTACAGTAAATTATTTAATAATGAAAAAGTAAGCAACTGTCTCAAAACCATCAGCCTTTTTATTTTCTTTTAAGCCAACTTATTATTACCTTAAAAATAATCTTTTCTTACTACATTCAGTGTTCTGAGGCTCCCTGTGTTTTCTTCAGCTGCAAGTACTCAAAAGAGCATTGCCTGGTACTGCGCTGCACTGCTGCATTCTGCAAGGCTGGTAAGGGATAGTGGACATCAAGTGATTGAGATCACCATATCATTTTCATTCACCTACTCATATTTGGCGTGGATCTTCTAAAAGACATTGCATAGTGCCTCTGTAGCTCTGAGGAACCTTTACAAAGACTAAACAAATTCAGAAGGGATAGTTAAACCGTTGATATATGGTTATAGCATGAGAAAGCACAACAGTAAAATTAACCTTATGTACAAGAGTTATGGATCCAGCATGACTTCTTCTTCCAATTAACCGAAATATTCACCATCCATATAAAAAGCCTTCAAGGCAGGAATAAGGGTGCACTGATTAACATAGTAAACAATCTTGCTCATCAGTTAACAAACAAAAACCCCACAAAAACAGCTATATTTAGTGCTCTGCTGGCAGACAGTCAAGCCCTAAGAAAGCAACTGCTGTGTTAAAATCTAAACAGGACTGAGTATGTTCTGAGTCGTAGATGGAGATTGCTGCTCAAAGGATATGTTTACAACAAAGGAAACTAAAAAGTCAAAAAATCTTCAGATATAAAATTCAAGATCTTATATAATTATAGTATTTTATAATAACCTTTTGGTTGCGGGAAGGTGCCTTGTTTTCAGTTTCATTGTTTACATTAATTATGTATAGAAAGCTTATTTATTATGCATGAAAGCTAACAGGGGTAGAGACCTATCCTACTGTTCATAGTAATTGTGTCTTCAAGAGCATGAAATATTGGTGACAAATGTTCTAAAATATTAGAGTGGAATTTTAACTTCTCCTTTGTATATTTTATTTTTCATCATCTGTAAATGTTCAGTGTTGACTGAGGTAGAAAATTCAACTGTTATAGAATGCTATCATTTCATCATCTATGTTTTTTAATGTGCTACTTGAGCATTGCACTGTGCATATCTACATCCCTGTTTCTGAGAAAGTTTGCACAGTGCAGGAGTAATTTATTTTCAAATACACAGATTTTTCCAGATGTCATTACAATCAAATGCAGTATGTTGGCATTTAACTATGTCATGCAACTGGATCCCTAGCTGTTTGAGAAATCAGAATGAAAATGTAAGGAAGTTGTGGTGCATAATCTTATTAATTTATGAATGAATCTTTGAACTTTCTGATTATTGCCTTTTGCAACGAAGATCTGGAGTTAAAATTTCCAAAGGCAGATAAAACTGATAGCAGGTCTCATGAAAAGCTCTAGTTAAGAAAGTATCAAATCCTTCTTTAATTCCCATCATGCAAATTCTAATGACAGAAATAGAATTTTGTGAGTTCCACTGATTTTTTTTTTCCCAACAAATTTTGGTATTTTCTAGGGAGCAAAAAAAAAAAAAAATTACACACACAGTTTTGTGTTTTAAAAGGGATTTAATGAAAAGTAAGTATCAAAAGGAAGATAACTCCAAATTATATTTCATTATTCATAAAGGAAAAGTTTACTTTTTTAACTAACTGATGAACTTTTAATAATTTTTTGTGAAGACTGTATGAAAAATCCTGACAGAGACATTGTATTAGAAAGGAGGGGGGGTGTGGGGAAATCTCTTCAGATCTCTTTGTTTAATGGCCATATATTTCCCTAATATTATGTCCAGTTAAGAATAAAAGACAATGAACGTTTCTTATTCAAGAACTCCTGCTGTTGTCCTCTTTGTTTAGCCTTAAGATATGGATCTTACTCTTTTACTTTTTACTTACCTTTTATATTATTTTAAATAATATTTATGCTAATAACAGAGAAGAGCAATAAAAGATCTTTTTTCTATCCAACAATATTCTCAAACTCATTTTTCTCAAAAATTTTAAAATAAGCTTTCCACTTTTAAGAATAATTTTAAAGTACTGAGGCTTAAAACATAGGCAATTTGAGGCTATGTCAACTACTTCTCAGTACACTTTTGTGTTCAGATATAATCTGTTTTTTCAAAGAAAATGGACAAAAGAGCTGAACATTTTTGTACTACTTGCCAACTTAAAAAAATTAATTTGAAGACGATGGTCAGATTAGTCCTAACACTTTTACTTGGTGTTTAAATACACCACTTTCTCAAAGTTAGATACCTGAAGCTATTAGTACTGACAGCCTTTTATAAAGTTCATGTGAAATTTCACCCAACTTTTTTCTGTGTATCCTGTTTTCAGTTATTTCTTACAGGGTTTTAATGTACTGTCTGACTAACTATTCATGTAAAAAACAAGGACAGTAACACAAAATCAGTTGTTGAAAGAAAGCATGTACAGTTAGAAAATCTGAACATAACTGCAATGTAAGTGAAAACATTTGTCTTTGTAATAATATCTGAAATAAATTCCTATTCTTTAACCTTGAAATGGATTCTTGACATGAGATATAAACCCCAGATTTTTATGTAATATTTTAAAGCCATGCAAAGAAAAAAATAAGATCAGATATTTAACCGTATAATATTACTCCCCCCCCAAATTATTCTCAGAGTCAAATTGTAATCATATGTCAACAGTGAAAAATTAGATGAAAGACCTCATTCATTTTTGTGGGCTTGGGAAGCACACCTTATGTTTGAAAACAAGAATTTTCTAAAAGTCTAATTAAAGTCTTAATAGGCTAATCTTAATAGGCTAAAGTGTTAATATGAGTCTGTTTAGAATTATACTAGCACTTACAGTCCAAAATATTCAATCACAACCCATTCTAAATTAAGTAACAATGAAAGCTGACACACACAAGCATTTCAATACCTACCATCTTTTCTGAGGTTATGCTTGACATTTTCAGTGTGTTGTTTGGCAAGTCATAAGCTTCCCAACTTTTTTGAAACTAATTGTCCTGATGGTGGCTTGTTCTACCTTGTTATGGGGTGTCCTTGAGGTTATTCAGTACAATTCCTAACAGCAAGATTACGTTTTTCCCCAATATTTTTTCCTGCTTTTCTCAATATGTCATGTTACATCTAGGTCTTATGTATGCTGCATAGCTTTCATTGCACTCTCTGTTATTCACAAAGACAGTTCTGTTCTGTTCCCAGGGCTGCATTCTTGTAGCAAATAGTACTGACCATTTCTGAGTAGTGTTTATAGCTCTGGAATATCTGGTATCATCCTGGGCCTCTAATATCATCTTGTTTGGGGATGCCTGTTATAAACCACTATTTGACATCACAGTCTTCAAGTCAAGCCTAGGTAACATTTTATTAGTAGAAGATAGTTAAAGATACAACTCAGTTTTAGCATCATTAATAGTTGCCTCTACAAAAATGATGATTGATGAGAAGATGTATGTGCATGTCTGTACTTCTGTAGTTACCTGTTATTAATATCTATTAGTTTCGACATACCACTCTGAATTTATCAAAGTTGCTTTCCAGCATTACGTTCAGCTAGGTTTCCAGTACTTAACTGTTTGCTGCACCTGCCTTGCCATGTCTAAAATCTTACACTTCCAGTCCACCTCACTATATTGCTGGAACTCAGTTTTGAAGTTCTTCCATTTGAGGTGGAAAATTACAGAAGCAGGAAGGTGCCATAGAAAAGTTGTAATTCTGAATGCTTCAGTTGACCAAAATTTAATTCTACAGTCAAAATAATACTTAAAATATTCAGATATGCTTTCTTCCAGGAGTTACACTTTTGTTCCACTTCTATCATTTTTTTAATCAATAACTTTATTACAAATGGAGATTGGTGAGATTAACTAGCTGCAGTAATTTTTCTAATGAAACTTTTGAAGTGCCCTCTGTTTCTGTTTCTTTAGTTGCAGGTCTCTGCTCAGCTAATTAGACTCCTTCAAAAGCATTAATGACTGATGGAGACTGGAGGGAGAGACATAAAGAGAGAAAAAGCTCTATTGTTTGCATCCCTAATCTTCTGTTTTGTTGTAAGATCAGTTTGTGTAGTTTCTCCCATAATTTCTCTCACTCCCCTTATTTTCTGACTTCCAGAAGTTATACTCAAAGAGTGAGAGAGAAGCAAGTATGAGAAAGTACAGGAATAGTGAATATAGTTCACTATGATTAAAATGTAATAGAAAATCGAAGACAATATTATAACTATATTTGCAAATCTTTCTTCAAGTGTTAAAAAGGGTATTTTAAAAAAAATCCAGTTTGTGTGTCTTTCCTAAAGGATGTATTTTCAGGATTTCATTGGTTAAATAAATTATTAGATAAAAAACACATTATGCATGTATATGATACCAATATCTATACAAAAAATGTTTTTTGCCTTCAACATGACTTTTCATTTTGCAAGGTAACTCAGTATGTATCATTTACAACAGTCAAAACATATGGGAAGGGTTCTGAATCTCAAAAATATCAAAAGGAAGTTTAGTCACTCAATTGATCTGCTTTCAAGTTAGTAGCCTCGTTTCCACCTCTGTATTGAATAGCTGTCATGAAGTGTTAAGCAGAAATGTTTGGTAATATTTTAATATTCCATTATTAATATTAATACCAATTTTCACCTGAATAAAAACATTTTTTTTTTTTTACTTTTCTTGGAAATAACAAAATTCTATTTTGGTATCTTCCCAAAATTAGCAGCAAATGCTTTCCTCATGAAGGATGATAACTTACAAAGATCTAAGAAATGCACAAACTCTCCACCACTGTACTGCTTTGCAGAAAGTGGAGTGATGCAATATTCCAATATTCCTACTGATTGTCATTGCTCCTTTCACATCAAGTTCTCAATTATGTTAGTTTTTCATTTGATCAGTACCAAAATGTTCATGTTACTGTGTTCACGTTATTTCTCTCTTTTCTGTATTTTGTCTTCTCCCTCACACCTTTCCAACGTACACATCGCTCACATGGGCAATACCAGAAAATATTGGGTAGTACCAGAAAGACCTCAATAGTTTCTTGACTTGGTGCCTGTTAAATCCCTAACTCTCAAAGGCATTGTATAAGGGTTGTTTTTATTTGTAGGGGATTTTTTTTGTTAGTTGTTTTGGTTTGTTTGTTTCTTCAAGATATAAAATTCAGTTGTGGACAATGTAGATTTTCTTCTGTTTCTTCTCTTCATTTATGCAAACAGTACATTTATTTCAAAGGACAGAGTGAAATGTGTGAAATGTGGTTTGCAAACCTACTAGAAAAGTAAATTACAGTGCTTCAAACACAGAGCCAGAATTGTCTGGAGGCTACAGTTTCCCTGGAATAGAAGCTTCCATAAAAACCTGCGCACCCTTCACACACCCCGAGATGTCCTGTGAGTCTAAAACTGAGAATTACTCCACAAATAGCAGAAAAACTAATCCTGAACATAATGGGACTCAACTAACTCAAATAAAATCTAAGTCTAAAGTCTAGTTTGTGACTAATTTTTTATATGTAAAATATTTTTTAGTAAATACACTATAAAGCTCATGTTTGTGTGTAAATAATCAAAGTAATTTGTAACGTGGTACCACCCAAACTCCACATGCAAATAGTCATCTTCTATTTCACAGAAGATGATCCAAATTAATACCAGGCTTGCCTGATGAGGTGCACTATGGTTTCTGGTTTACATATCACAGGTGTAAATCCTCAAGATAGGTTTCTTTTTTTTTATTTTTTTCTGCACAGGTATAGAGCCACAGAGAATTAATAAGTGGAATCATAGGCTCCATGGTAGAGTTAAGTGCCTGAAAGTAGAATATTTCCTTGGTTGACTTTCAGGCTCTTTTTACTGTTGTGCTACTATTCCAGGAAGTAATTCAGCATATCCAGATTAAAAACCTGAATGCTCTTTAACTTAGTTTTTCTAACTCTTTGTTTTCAGGAACTGATATATCTAAATTGAAAAACTAGTTTAAGTGTTTGAAGTGAAAGATGCCAACACAGAATTTCTAGTAAAATCAGGTCACAAGAAGATTGTTTAAAATCACTTCAGTCTTAAATTTTTGCTGTAGAGTATTGTTACATTATCCGTCATTGGATCTTCATTATCTGTCTGTAAAGTTGTCTATGAGTCTTTGATCTAGACTTTTCTGTATGTTTAAATTTGTATGTGGGATTTTTCTGCCTGTGTATTGTCTTCCTTGAGAGTTCCAATAGAATATGAAATACGCTACAAAGAAGAAACTATAGCCATGAATTATTGAATGATTAACGTCCTATGAAATTTCCTAGTAAAATGACTTTTTTCTGGAATATGCATAATATTCAAATCTAGAATATTTAGTGCTGTCTGTCATTTAATACAAGCTGTTAGACTTGGAAATAATACTATTAATACAATAATAATACTTAAGATGAAAACACAAATATAAATTGTCCCAGCTCCTCACCTGATATAAACCAGAACATGCAATTAACTGAATTTAATATCTCTCTCATTTAGTTAATGGAATGACAGTGATATTCGGGTGCAGATGATTCCTCACATTACTTCTAATTTATGTGTATCACATTACAAGAAAGAACTATAATGATGCATCCATTTATCTTGGACAAAAGACTGTGACTTAAACTAGTTATATAGAATGTATATCTTCTTCTCTTGTCAAAATTTCACATAATTGTTTGTCTCAGACATTTAACTGTTTTGTTTTTTTAAGCTAATCTAGGACAGTTCAGGTGAGGCACGATGTTAGACACTTAAATATTTCTGGCCGCTTGATTGCAATTATTTTATCTCCCTCTTGATAACAGTATTTATTTTGAGTGTTTTGTGATTTCTCTGCTTAATAGTTGAGATATGAGGTTACAGTCAGCAACCCAGAAAAATGTGCATGTTTCATAAGTAGAATTGCATTTTTATTTCTTTCAACTTTTCTTTTTCTGGTTTCTCTCAAGAATCACATTCTTCTTTGCTGAGAAATATTTTTTCTCAATAACCTTGCCCAGTCTCTTCTGTTCTGGAGATACAGAATGCCTTTTAAATTTCTGACTTTTCTGAAGTCAAAGAAAAGCCATTAAAAATACTTTGCATAGGGGTTGGGAGGGGGAAATCAGAAAAAAAATAAAAAAAAAAAATCCAGAAATAGTACAATGCATTGCTAGTATTTAGAATTTTTCCTGTATTACTTTTTCTGGTACTCCATAACTTCAAAAAATTTTTTCTAAGAATAGCTCTGCCCATTTTTTTTCACACATTCATCTCTATTATTTCACTTACTCCATCACAACATGATGTTTGGGTTTTTTTATTAAATTTATTTTTTACATTTTTATTTTGGGTCAGATTTCTTTTAATAGTCTTAAAACAATGTTACTGTTATGCTCAGCTGTCTCATGCTCATGTTTTTATTGTAGGAAAATGAATTAGAGGAACATCCGCTGCTATTGCATAATATGGTCACAACCATTACAAGTAACTACCCAAGGAACATAAAAAAATTATAGTTACAGAAAGACATTTTCAGAATTGTGTGTTAAATTTAGAAAAAAAATCTTAGAACATTTCTCTATTTCTTCCTTTCCCTCTCGAATAAAAGGATGACATTAAAAATTTCACAGATATGGAGGCTGACTTTTACTTTAACCTTGTCTATGAAGATTTCTCAGATTTAGGTATTTATTTCTGTGGTATGGTAGGTTTTTTGATCCCTATTATATAAAAAACCCCTCATGTTATCAAACATTTTTAGAAACTGGTACTCCAAACCACTTAAACTCTACCAGAAACTTCACTGTAACCTTTTATGCATTATTTTTATAAGAATATAAACCCAACTATCCTTAATTTGATAAAAACATTCTTCAGCTCAGGAGTCTGTCTCTGCTAGCAGCCAGTAGCTTAACAAATATCTCGTGAAAGAGCAGAACAGATTAGGCACATAGAAAAGCTCAGTAGCTTCTAATACACTGCTGCTCACAAACTTAACAGCAATAGGTTTTTTCTTCTATCCATTTGTCTATGATTTTTACTCACGCAAACATACAAATATTCATGTCTTATGGAGATACTTTTATTCTTTTTATTGACACCTTTTTATTTCATTTTGTTCCACCCCCATTTATGCCAGATATTCACTGTCATCAGACAATGAATGATTTTTCCTTATTTCTATTTTCTGGCGCTCTTCTGATTTTAAAGACCAGAGCCATCAGAACCTTCATACTTCTCTTTTACAGGTTGAATAGGTCTAGTCTGCTTAATTATTTGTCATACACATCATACATATAAATTATATATGTATAAAAGCTTTTCCTTAAGATTATTTAACTCATAAATCAGGAATTATATCAGAAAAAAATGCTTGTAGTAACTGTGGTTTTGAATACACCTGCTTGACAGTTCCTAGACACTTTTGAATGAACAAGTGCTGACTTATGCTAAACTTCAGAGCTTCACTTATGCCTCTAGTACTGTAATTTGCTTCCTGCAAGTTGTCCACATGCCTGGTTTGTTGCTTCTAAGTTAATAAGGAGTTGAATAAAAAATTCAATCTCTCAGTTTCCTCCATGCAGAAAAGCAACTTAAAATAACAAATTGAATATGTTATACTCTTATTAACAGAGAGGAATTTAGTCCCAGAATTATAAGAACTGCATCCATCTTCTAGATGCTTTATACAGTACATATATCAGTAATATCAGTATATTTTTAATACCTCTCTCTATTTTTCTCTCACTGTCTTTTTCTGTATTAGGATTCATCATCAAACGAAATGAAATAAAATGAATTTTGGGGATATCTCAACATACAGGTGAAGAAGTGGTTCAAATGTTCTGATTACCAGAGAAGATACACTCCTCCGGCATCAGTTCTTGAGTCCTAGGAACAAATAAAAAAAATCTGTCAATGTCTTTAAATTACTACCTCTTGGTAATCTATAACAATAAAATCACCAAAAAGACATAGAATAAAATATATAAAATATAAAACTATATTAACTACTACTGGCAATTTGTAAAGACGATCAGTATACCTCTCTATGTCAGGGCTTTGTAATCTGATTTTTCTAATTGTAAACTCCTTTAAAAATTGTTACTTTTCTTTTGATACGTGAGTCTAAACTGCAGTCTAAAAAGTGTCGCTTCAATTTGCTCTGTAGAGCAAATGCTGGCATCCCAAGGACAACAGTTTTCAAAAGCTATGTGGAGTTTTGTGGGGACAAGACCAGATATATCACACAAATATGGATCAAAATGCAAAACTGTCCAAAACTGAAAACTGGTTCTCTGATATCCTTTGTAGAAAGAAATATTACATGTAACAGATATACTAACTTTATCAAATTATCAAGTACCTATTCAGTACATCAAGACTCCTTTGTCTATGGATGATGTTCTCTCCAAACAATGTTTTATTGCAGAACATGCATTGAGTGGTGTTAGATATCAGATATCCAGATATCACTGGAATGATTTGTAATGTAAGATACTGTTCATTCTTACTAAGGTTGACAGAGTCTGGCTCAAACAGGATAAAATGAAGAGTGAGAGTAAAAAAAAAAAAAAATCACTTCAAATTACAGGACTGGAATGAAACACTGAACTAGCTCCTGTAAAACTATTTATGAGCTTCAGCTGTTCTCATGCTGAGGACATAAACAATCCTTGTTTTCTGACGCTTAAATGTCCTTAATAGAGAACTGTTACCACAAAATCTTTACATGTAAACTGAAACCTCTAATTACTGTCCGATCTATGGACAGCTTACTCATTTCCTTTATTAATGTATTTTGGCCAGAATCTCTAACTGACAACAGACTTATGAATTAAATCTCTATAAAGAACTCCACAACATTTGTATGTAGTATGAGACAGAATTTGACCGTTAATTGACCATTAATGTTCAGAAAAAGAAAAAAAAACAGTTTTATGTTTCCAACAAAGTCATATACACTTGTATACACTTCATCAAGCTAGCTTCATTGCCCAATATCTCAGAAGAAAATTTTGCATTTCTTCCAGAGTAGTGGTGTACTGTCTGTTTTCTAAGGCTTTGAGAAGAGCCTATCTGATGGTACAGACAGCCTTCTTCAGTTCCTTTCAACTCTTCTCTGGCTGTTTACTTACTTATGGAGAAGCCAGTTACAGACTCTTTGATTAGGAACGCACAGCTGTAAAATGATATTCTAGAAAACTAGGAATCAGGTTAGACTCCAAACTAACCAAACTAGGTTCAGAGAAGACTAACTCAGGGAACACAGCCTAAGATCTGTAGTTTCTGTGTGAGTGTGTTTGCTGAGGTGTTATGGATCATGGTCCTGTTGTCTGTCCTGTGTGTACTTTAAGCATGGGGTTATTCTCACCTTTAAAACTATAAAACCAGGCATTTAGTTAAAACTAGATATTTAAATAGCTGAAAACTAACTTGCAAAGGATACCTAACTTTCAAAAAAATTAACATACACGATGGTACTAAAACCAAAATGTAAATAAATGTAATTATTTGTAAACATACCAGTTGAATCTTAGAATAAAATAACTATTAAGAGTAAAATTTACAACTCCTCATTTCATTTAATCTGTTTAGAAACAGTGTCATTCATAGTTATTTTTTTAATTTTACTTGTAAAGTTTTTTCATAGTGCATACAGATACAACCACACTTCAGTGCAAGTGAATGTGAATTCCAGTTTGAAAATATTAGCAAAATGTTACCATTTTGACGTAAGAAAAAATCATATTAATTCCTGCAATATTATGCAACGTATCACAAAGAAAGATGAGTTAAAAGTAAAGTGTTATACCAATTTGTTGCACTAAAAAGATAAAATTGTTATTAAAAAAATCAGTATTGCTTGCTACCTTAAACAAGTTCATTTTCAGTCTATGGAAGAGATGGAGCATAAGCTCAATCAAAATTTAGAAAGTTGTACAAAAGTCTAGGAAAGATTTGGGGTTGATTCTTTTTCCTTCTCTTTCTTTCTCTGACTTTGCTGAGTTAATATCTTTATTATTCCTTCCTTAAAATTAATGGAAGTATGAAAGGGATTTGAAATGCAAACATTATAAAATCAATCATTTATGAAAAAAATTAATTTAATGACGTCTTACAAAGACCTGCAAAACACGAGTTTCTTTGATACTTTCAAATTTATTCTATTTTTGTCCATTGGAACATTACTTTTTTTTTTTTCCTTTTTTACAAATGCTTGTCAAATAACATCTGGAGTTAGGACTTTGCTTCTCTTCAGGTATTGTAGCATTACTGTCTATGATCGGTCTCCCATCTCCCTTAAAGAGATCTGCTTAGGTTGAAATGCTATCTAATTCTAATTATGATTATGATAAAATCCTCATGACTATCCATGTACTGGTTACATACTAAAAGACTCTAGTGACATTTGAGAGGCTGAGGACATCTGAGAAAGTCCACAAAGGGGTTGACTGATGCCACACTTGATGGACAAAGACATGTTGTTCTGGACTGGTAGAAGAAGCCCTCAAGCACTTATGTTTAGGCAATCAAGCCCTAAACATTGAATTTAGAAACCTGAATACCATCCTAGAAGGAAGAGGACCAAACGAGAATAACATATGTTGAATATAAGGAATTTAACAAAGTTATTTACTGCAAATACTGAACAGATTGAAAGCAGTAAGAGATTAGTATCCATATCCCTACGAAAAATCCTCATTCAATCATGTATATTTAAGGCAATCGTGTCATATGACTGGAATGTATTAAAATAATGGATGAGTATTTCATTATTCTATGCTTCCTGACAGAACTAGTTTCAGTACTTCATCTGGGGACATGTCTTGGGAAACATCAGCTGAATTGAAAAAAATAATTAAATTTCAGGCCTAAGATATAAGCTCTAAGTCTTCCAAGCTCTGAATACATGTACAGAGTCCTCATTTTCTGGATACATATGTCTAAATATTTCTGCATGAAAGATAGTGGCTATGAGATAACCTAATGTGCTGAAAATGTGAGAAAATATACTATCCATTCATTGTTATTTTTACTATTTGAACTGATTCAAAAGTACAAATTTTACTTTTAATTTGTAATACAACAACTTTTGAAACTGTTATGTTCCATTTTAATCCTTTTGTCTATTTTTAAATGGCCTCAATAAATGGCAATGAAGATTCTATTTTTTTATGCATAGTGGTATATACTTTTGCTGAGTTACATCTCATGCTGATTTACATCTCCTGTAAAGTCAGTAAATTTGTATGAACTAGAAATCACTGCTGAATTTAGACTAATATCTATGTAGAAGTCAACTGTGGTAATGCAGGCAATCCAAATAAAAATCATGTCAAGAAAGTCATTATATTCTGCAATTAATATAATGGATTTTACAGTGTGTGCTAGAAATGAAGAGGTTTTGCCTTCTACACAGTTTTATAATAACACTTATAAAACTAAAAAGCAATGATGATATGAATATAAGAGAAAGGTCATGGTTATAGGATCTGGCTGCATCTCTTTTCACTTTATGTTTGCTGCATTCATCCCTCAGGTGTTTGGCTTCTTGTGCCTAACTGTCTTAATGTAACATTATATAATTCTTCCTCATTGCTATACTATATAACTATAGTAATGTTTATTAACTTGGAATCCCAAGAGTGTCAGCTATTGCAATATAACTGTGCAGGAAAGAGGTAAGGCAGTACAGAGCTGCCTCAACTGCTCAGCAGTGTTAGAGGCTGTTGTTCATATTCCTCTTAACAACTATTTAAGCATGGGGTAAAATCTGGCAGTGGAGATTTAGGCAATTCAGAGGCTAAGATATTCACAGGCAGAAACTAGATCTTCATAGAATTTCATTAATATCTTGAAGTCAATTTGAGCAGGGACTCTTATAGCCCTTTTAGAATCTAGCCTGAACAACATCCATGCATAGCCATGCTAGTTAAAGCCTAGTATTTTATTACGATGAGGTGGGAAGGTCTAGTTCTTTTAAGCTCTTCACACTGTTAAAAACCTTCTTGAATTCAGCTCTTCTCTAGCACCTATGGGACATGAGCATACATAATGTCTATAACATTTCTCCTCATCACATTTTTTTATAAATGTACTGTTTTCCTGGCCAACCCACCCCATATACACCTATTCAGAAACGGCTTAAAGGTGAAAATCTTAAATCTTAGACCAAAACATTTGATCCTGAGTTTCATTAAATTGAAAGAATGGTTTAGGCTAGTTCTGAAGGATTTGTATGAGACCTAGACCTGAAAGGATTTGGTGTGTATAACATCAATGTTTCCAACGATGAGATATCAACATTAAGGGAAAGCACAGACAAACCCAGGAAGGTGTGTTATCAGTGCCTTTTCATTTCAAGTGAACAAGGAGTGCATTGTTGACTGCTATGAAGCAACCCAACTTGTGAGGATACGTTCTTGCTTCAAAGTAAATATGTTTGACAGCTTTCAGCAACTCAAACCTTCAGGTGCTCCCTCTGTTATTGACCTAGTTGGATTTTGTTTTCAAAGACTTTCTTCCTTTATCCTGGATTGAAGCAAGAAAGCCATTTTTTAATTATACACCTTAATGCTTGTTGAGAGCTGAAGGATAGGAGCAAATAAGCTAAAGAACCAGTTCAAAGTATTTTTATAGAGCACAATACTTCACCCAGCAGCAAAAGACATATCAAGCACTGACCTCTTTGCAAAGGCATTTAGCCTCATGGTTGGCCTTTTAAGAGTTATTTCTGATCTCTTCCCCTGTTTGCAACAATTCATTTCACTTCTCTTCTGCTGGAGGATGGTTCATAGCAACTACAGATTATAAGCTATAGAGTTCACTTAGTGCAGTAGTGGCAACTGCTGCAGAAACTCATATAACAAGGGAGACTAATACTTCAAAACCTCATAGAATTGACTTATTTCCTTTTTTTATTTTTTTTTTCCTTCTGGCTTTCATTGCAGAGGTAGGTATTTGCTATTAAAATATATAAGACTGAAGCAGAATTTCTCCCACTGTAACAATCATATTTCTAGTGTCATTAAATATTTTGTTCAGAGTTTATCTAACTTGAGCAAGTTTTCAAAGTTCTTATTGCATCTAACTGCACTCATTTTGTTTTCATACAATTGTACAACACCCCCCTCTCCTTTTTTTTGCCTAATATTTTATATTAATTCATTCACTTTGCATAGATAAAAAAATATAGATACTTGTTTCCACCCAGTGCAGTGTAGAAAAGAAATGCAATGGGATAACAAACTTATTCCAGTATCCTGAAAAAGATAGTGAAAAAGTTGGGACTGCTGATGTGATTTCTTTAACCATTCAGCATACTGATCATGCATACTATCACAATAAAACCACGAAGCTGTAGATAGCCCCAGAGTACGGCAGGAATATGCATCCCAGAAACCAGTCATGAACAATTAAACTATTAAATGATATGAAATGCTTACATTTGAACATCACTTCCATGGCTCCCCATCTCCAGTTTTCATATCTTTAAATGTATTTATTTCTTAATGTTTTTTCCATGTTCTTTGTGGTTCCACTTTTGAGAATGAATACATTTCTGTTTTACAACAAATAAGGTCCAAAGGAAACATAACAAAATATTTCCCTCAAATTTTGTGATTTCTGCACACACTTTCCTTTTTATTTTCCTTTTTATGTCTCTTTTTTCTACCCATCTTAACTTTGTAAGTAATTTCTACTATAAAAAGCAGCATTTAACATTTCTTAAGCTAAAATTAAGCAGAGAAGGACCACTGCTAAATGTAGATTTTCAATTAACTTTTGTCCCATCCCATTCTTCAAAAGTTGACTTCAGAACTGTAGGTCTGGAGGCCAATAAATAACTGAATGCATGTTCATATACGGAGTGATATTTTCAAATGATCTCCATTAATTTATCACTGACAGTAAATGGATCTGAGCTGCACAAGTAGATACCAGTGAAGTTGTCATTTGAAGTGAATAAAGAATAAATGAGCATGGTGCATGAATTTGCTTTGCATTTCTTCAGGTTATAACTAAAGCCTTATGAAAGCACTTGCAGGTTAGGAATTTTCTAGCCTATATGGCTTTTATCTATACTGTAACTCTTGTAAATGACCAACATCAACAGAGAGACTCCCTGGGCAGTGAGATCCAGATTTCAGAAATTTTCTTGGCAGCTCCTCACTTAGCTCCAGTAAGAAGACAGATGCCCACCTGCCCTTCATACTCACGATGATATTCATATGGAGTTTTGGCCAGTGTTATGGGTTTTTTTCTTTCTTTTACAGAAATTTTTCATTTCCACTGTTAGTCATTGCTGTTTTAAAAAACTGCTTGATGGAGCACTAAGTAATAATATAACGATATATGTGGATATAATTATAATAATAATATGAAAACTGATCCTTTCAAGTGATCCTCACAACAGTAAATAAAGACATGTAGGACTGAATTTTTAAAAGTGGCCTTTTTATCAAAATGATGCAATTTTAATGATTTGCATGATATATCTTTTAACATGGACCATTAATTTGAAGATCCAGACTAAAAAACTGTTTACCACTTTAGGAGTTCTAGTTTAAAAGATGGATAAAACTGTCTGTACAATTAGATCATTTTAAGCTTGTGTTCCTTTTTTTTTTTTCCAGAAAGACAATTTTGTATTAGCTGCTAGATAAAAGAACTTTCCTTATTAATTCAGTAGTTGTCTTCAACATAATGATAAAAATACATACTTGTCCTTGTGCCCACTTGTTTCCCTCTGATGAGCTTGCAGTTATTTAAATTACTGTATTTAGACAGTAGTGCAAATTGTCACTGGCAATTCACCCAAAATTCCCCCATGTCAGTCAGTGTTTAAGAGGAATTTGAACAGTGCCCTCAACAGAGTGCTTTAACTTTTGGTCAGCTCTGAAGTGGTCAGGCAATTGAAAAAAGGCAATCACTGTAATTCCCTTGTATCTGAAAATATTCTGTTCTGTTCTATTTATCTCATTACAGGTCTCACAATGATTTTTTTTTTTTAATATTGATCATATTTCTTATGTTTACTCTATCAAAACGTTTTATTAGCCTACTCCTATTTTATTTTGGCCAGAATTATTAATTAGATTATGTAAGCTTTTCCTTACAGACCAGTTAATTTTTTTAGTGATGCCTAATATAGTGACAGAGCAAGAAAGGACTGACATTAAAATTAATTGATGGACAGCATCAAAAATAAATGAATATTCTACTTGCTTTTATCGAGGAAGGAGATATTAACGATGAGAGAAAAACTATGGGGTTAGCAGGGAAGAAACATCACAAAGAAAGCTTGTGCTAAAAATTAAGAATAATTAAAAAAAAATCTAAAATGGTAAACTATAAAAGATCTTAGTTAAAGGAACTCATATTCCCTACCATAATATGCTGAAACACGTGGCATGTGAAATTGTCAATTCATCATTAGAAAGCCAGCGAAGGTGTTAAAATATAACAGATGGGAAAATACAATGTCTGCTTTTAAAAAGAAAGAAAATAGCAATATGAATAAGTGTAAACTCATTGTCATATGAGTCTATGGTATCAAAAGCTCTGAACAAACTTCTGAAGGAAAATATAACCAAAGAAATGGAAGAATGTAGAAAATGGGATAAAATAAAACATACATTTAAGAAAGGTGGTTCACGCCTGGTTGATTTGGTATCTTTTTTGATAAGTGAATTTTTAGACAAGGGAAAGGAATTACATTTGTCTGGACTCAGATTCTATGAATAATTGATTTTTCAGTTCAACTACTCATCTAAAAAAAATTAAGAAGTGGAAGAAAAATAATAACAATCATGATTAAAATAATTGCTTAAGGAACATGGGAAAGGTAGCAGTTTAGTAGCTAGATACATCCTTTCTATATGCATATGCATTCATATAATAATAAAAAAAAAATTAAAGTCAAAATAGCAAATAGTAAGTGAAGAAGGAAGATATGTTCTCTCAAATCCAAATAGAAACTAACAGCAGGGAGATCATATAAGGCCTATCTAAGTATTTTTTTTAATAGTTTTGTTTTATTTGATTAGGTATTTTAACAATTTTAGGAAAGGAGGATTTCAAAGACAATTTTAAAATCAGCCCAGGATATGTTGTTTAAGTAGTTGCAGCTAACAATCATTTGAAAAGCAAGAGGTGGTATTATTACTGCTTCAATACTTAAAATCAAGAAAGAATTCTATCTGAACAAAACCAGAATCAAAAACATAGATTAAAATGCTTTATAGGGAAATAATAAAATCAGCCCAGGATATGTTGTTTAAGTAGTTGCAGCTAACAATCATTTGAAAAGCAAGAGGTGGTATTATTACTGCTTCAATACTTAAAATCAAGAAAGAATTCTATCTGAACAAAACCAGAATCAAAAACATAGATTAAAATGCTTTATAGGGAAATAATAAAATCAGCCCAGGATATGTTGTTTAAGTAGTTGCAGCTAACAATCATTTGAAAAGCAAGAGGTGGTATTATTACTGCTTCAATACTTAAAATCAAGAAAGAATTCTATCTGAACAAAACCAGAATCAAAAACATAGATTAAAATGCTTTATAGGGAAATAATAAAATTAATTTGCTTGAGTTGCTCAAGTTAAAACAGTAACATTAATAAAAGTGCAGCAGCTTGAAAAAGCCTTTGGGAGAAAAACTATGAAAAATGGACAACATAAAATACCAATTCCCATTGGTAGAAACAGCAAATTGCTAAATTACTAATAGAAGTATCAGATGTCTGGAAACAATTTTAAAAGCATCACACATCTCATCTAATCCTTTCAGGAGAATGCTTTAGTTGATTGTAAGGCTCTACTTTTATTTATTTAGAAATAGAAGACATCAATGTCCTCACAAATTCCATCATAAAGGTGACAGTGGACATTATCTTGAAGACAAAAAGCCCATCCAGATGGGTTGGTTCAGGATGTCTTAGGCTCTATATCAGTATGCTTATTTAAACTGTTTTTAAAAAAATTAATATTCCCATACAATGGAAAAGAAATAACGATAATTCTTATTCACTGTATACATAGTTAAAAGTGATTGTTATAGGTTTCTACCCCTGTTTTGGCAAATATACAAAAAGGTTTATTAGTTAGAAAGGTAAACTCAGATCAGTCAGGATTTATTGTGGTTAGATAAATTGCTGCTAATAAAATTAAGATGTCTGTGATTTGAGTTACGGTTCCTATGAAGATAACATCTGATACATTTTATTATCTCTTGGAATGGAGAAAAATCTTTAGCCCAATATAGTGTAAATATATATTGTTTCTACTAAAAAAATAAAGATAAAAACTAAGAAATGGCATTTTTCTTTCCATGTGTAAGAATCCTGGAATTTTAGATTTAGTGAGTGGAGTTTCTTCATTTAGCAAGATAAAAAAGAGAGGTACCACTATCACTAGTTAAGAAAACTAGAACTCTCTGCACCATAGACTTTGGTGGTAATGAAACCATCAGGGAATATTAAAATATGCACTTGTAGTATTTCCAATGTTTTAGATTTTTGTTTCAGCTGAAGACATTTTAGAAGAAGTGAATTTTAAAGCTGATAAAAATTAATTACAGCTAGTTCTGATTTACATTTCTGTAGAATACTTGAAAATAGGAAACATACAAGAGTACATTACATGAACTTTATGAGGAAAAAAGAATTTAAAAATGTGAAAACAATTTTCATGAGCAACTTTTGTCTTTACAGTGATCTAGTCCTTTCAGTAGTCAGCTAAAAAACTCCAAGCTGTTAACTCCAGTGTTCGTTTTCCTAAGACAATAAAATTCAAATCCTGTCCATCTGAAAATTCAATTTCATACAAGGATGTGTAAGATTATTCATTTCACTCTAATTCTGAAAGAAATAATATCAAAAACATCCATTTTTCTTCCCCAGAATGCTCAGTTACTGTCGTGGTGAAATGAACAGCCTCTAACTCGCCCTGCTTTAAGTGGAACACATGTCAGAAATAAGATAAAGCTCGTAGTTCAGTAGGACCTGTAAGGTTTGGGGTCAGCTGTCATTGTAATTTTGCTAAAGTTACTCTCTGGAAACATTTATTAAAGAGGGAATAATCTGTCCACTTTAACCATTATAAATCTATTATTCTTTCTGGGTTTGGCTGTATGTTTATTTTATATCTGAAACTAAGATACATTCTTATCAGAATAAGCATCTTCTCACATGACTGTTTACTGGAACAAAAGTTGAACTGGTTTTTGAACGTACGATGGCATTTTCATCAAACTTAGTAGGCAAAAAAATTGAATTTAACATCAACAAGAGGTTTGCAACAGTTCCAAATAAAAATAAAATTAAGGGAATCCATTATGATATAAGGTGACAAAGTCAAGCTTCTAAACATTTTTTATTTACACTCTGGTTTGACCATGTGCCAATAATCCATCAGGAGAAAACAGAAAGTTCTTGTACAGTCTGTATCAGCTGAGGGATGAATGGATTGAAAAGAGTACTTTGCAATATTGATAGATGAAAAATTAGATATGACCTGGCAATCTGCCCTTGCAGCCCAGAAATCCAATTGTATCCTGGATTGCTTCATGGAAGTGGTTCTCCCCTTCTCCTCTGCTCTCTTGAGATCCCACCTGGAGTACTGCATCCAGCTCTGGGGTCCCCAGAAAAGAAAGATATAGACCTCTTAGAGTGCTTAGCAAGCAGGGCCATGAAGATGATCAGAAGACTGGAGAACCTCTCCTGTGAAGACAGGCTGAGACAGCTGGGATTTTTCAACCTGGAGAAGAGAACAATCTAAGGACCCTTTCAATATATAAAAAGACTTATAAGGCAGCTGGAGAAATATTTTTTGCCAGGGCCTGCAGTAACAGGTTAAAGTGTAAGAACTCTAAAATAAATAATAATAATAATAAAAATACATTTTTGATGATGCAAATGTTGCCCAGAGAAATTGTGGATGTCCCATTCCTGAAAGTTTTCAAACTCAGTTTAGATGGAGCTTTCAGTCTAGTGGAAGTTGTTAATGCCCATGGCATGGGCTTAGAAGAAATGATTTTTAATGGTCTGTCCCAATCCAAACCACTCTATGATTCTCTGATTTTATTTAAGTCTTCTGACCATCAAGAGTTCCATATGTGAGATTCTGAAGAATGACAGGAATAATTAATGCAATCAAAACAACACAAAAGATGACAAAATAAATTCACAACACAGAAAGCTTCACAAAACATATGTGGAAAAAAAACCTTAATACATATTAGATATATATACCTGAAATGTTTTTATTACTACTAAGATGCCATGAAATGCAAATTAAACCATTTAAAATTGCTGCTTCAGGTCTTTACTGAACAGAAACTGTCAAGTTTAAGATCTTGTATGAACTTCAGGTTCTGTTTTTTTCAAATTTAGCGTCTCTTCAGGGATCCCAATAGAAATTCATTTAGTGCATATGTGGGTTCTAAAGAGCAAAGATGCAAGGTTGAATAAGCAATGAGACTGGAGAATTATGCAACAAATCTCATAGTGTCATGTAGAGACATCCAAGATGTAATGTATTACAATATACTGTATTGGTACCTCTTGTCTTAGAGATGAACTAGAGGTTTGTTAGAACAGGGAGAGTACTAAACTGTTCTAAAGATTGGCAGGGAAGAACCAAGACACAATGAACTAGAATTGTTCACTTCAAAGACAAATGAAAACTTGAAAGAGAAATATGCCCAATTGTAAATGTTCTAGAGAAATTAGGTTAAAAAATGGTGTCATCCCTGTAACATACCATGATAACAAGAAATACAGGCTGTCTGATAGAATAAAAAGGGAAAATTTTATCATAATATATAATTAAAATGTAGAGATTTCTGCCACAGACCTCTGTCCAAGCAAAAAAACTTACCTGTTTACCAGAGTGAATAATGAGGGGATATTTTTTTCATTATAATGAATTTGGAGTAGTTATGAGACTTGGAGCTGCAGAGTATTGGGCAGTTATTAGAGTTATATTTGAGACTAATGGAGGCAAGGGAAAAGACAAATTTATTCATGTGTGTATCGCAGACAGGACTATTATCTCCCTGTAGGAATTTTACAGCAAGTAGGCAGAAAGGACCAGTAAAGTCTTCACATGTTTGTTTCCAGCTCAGTTCACTGGCACATGGTTCATTGGTGGAGGATGCTATCTCCATGCTGTCTCCATGGTGGAACATAGCTGAAGTATGCTGAACAGCTGGTTGAGGACACTGAGATGTAGAGTATTATTTGCCATCTGAGCAATTTAAACCTTTATTTCATGAATGGCGAGCACAGCAGCTAATGGTAGAAACATGTTAGATAAACCAGTAGTGATTCTAACTGGAAGACCATCATGCACAAAAGAACTAATAATCTACATAAGAGTGTGCCTGAGAAGGTGCAGGCCTTTGCTGTGCCACACTATATTACGATGCTTCCCCTTCAGGGCTGTGTTGTGCTGTGCACACCCCTTGGCTGCAGGGTGTGCTTAGCTGGTACTGTAGTAATGAAGGAGCCTGTAGGCAGCTGCCATTTGCATCAGCAATAACACCACCTGTGTGTGCTTGTATTTATCTGAAAGTGAAGCAGCCTGTTCTCATGTGAACATCCTTTTGTTTGACACTAGAAATGATTAATAGAGTTGTTCTTTTCTAAGAATATCCTATAAGAGCTCTAAAGACCAAAATGCCATCAAACAGATGGGATCTGCATTATGTGCAGATCCCTGACTGGAGGTCTTTGTAATGATACACAACTGTTCCCTACATCTGAAGCATGTAAGATTATCTATACCATTGTCTTTTTCCCTACAGTATTAGCTCCAATAAATGGTATTTTAAGCAGTGTCTTACTGAACCTGACTGATCTTTTCCCTGGGCCCATAAAGAACACCAGTCCCCGTGCCTCGTAGCAGTGTATTACAAATCCCAGGGTAGATAAATTAGGCAACTAAGCCACCTGAGAGTGCTTCCCTGCAAGTTTAGGGATATGAATTTATGTCAGATTCTTCAGGATCTGACAGCAGCACATAGCACTACATTCAATTTTGCTTTGAGGTAGCATCTTCCAGAAAAGAGGGTATCAGTCCCTGCCTTAGCTCTTCCAATTCAGAGCAGCTAGAGTGCAAACATCCTTTACTATGAAGGTGATAATTCCCTAAAGCGGGGCCAGATCTGGGAACAAAAATACCAAAGCTGCTCATCAGGATGAGCAGTTCCTACCTATGCAAGGTAGTGAAAAAACACTCTTTAAGTTGTCGCACTTGTAAACAGTCTGGTGTTGACCGTAGGACAAATAATTTGACTAAATATAGATCTAATCCAAGATGGCAATGCTTATGTTATGAAATAGCCATGTTTCTTCATTACAAACGATAGATAAGCTTTTGCAGAGTGCTCTCTCCATTGTAGTGTTCCTTGAGGCAAAATGGTTGTGACTGTCTGACTTGACTTAAACTACAACTGATTTGCATCAGCAAGCAGCATGAAGAAGTAAGACTGAATCATCAAACCTGGGCAAATAAACCGCTATGTTAATAATGAATTTTTCAACACCTCTATTTCTTCAAAGAGTTTATTTTTGTCAACCAATTTCTAAGAGCAGAGGCGCAATTTACTATTGTCTCTTTTGCTGCTATTCTAGAGTAGAATAACAGTTCTACAAAGAGCAATTAGCAGAATGCTAGTGATTGTAAAGATCTTAGAGGCAAAGGAAAGCATCACTATGTGTTTTTCCTTGAGAATCAAAACACTTGGCAAGTCTCAGAAAGAAGCAGGTTTTGTATAGCCACTATTCCCCCATATGTGAAAATAAAACAAAATGATATAATTATCTTATTTATACAGTCAATAACCTTACTGATCATTGTATCTGAGCTAGGCATGCAAAGGAATGCACAAGCTTTGCTAGATGAGTGGGTGCAAAAGCTAGAGAATCAGTGAGGAGCAGAGAATGGGTGATATTTTGAGCTTCTGGAATGACATAACTATATGTATCACTGTATGACATTACAAATACCAGAATAATTTTACTCGTGATTACTTCTGTGTGACTAGTCACACCCCTTGGCTGGAAGGTGGTGTTTCTGCTTCTGGTCTAAATAAATAATGCATTAACTAAGAAAGAAGTTAATACTCCCATTGAAGTCTCAAGTAAAAGCCTTGTCCATTATGTAAGTTAAAATTAACTTAAGATTTAAATAAGATCTTAAATATTCTTATTCTCTAAACTTCATCTGACTGAATAAAAAGATATATGTAAATGGGGCACAGGAAATGTCTGTTCAGGGGTGTAGCAGAAAGCCAGACCTCAGAGAAAATAAGAAGAAAACTGAAGAAATAAGCCTTCCTTGCTGTCTCTGCTGAGAAAGACAGGAACAGCTGCTTGGCAAATTTCAAGAAAATCAGGCTTTTTCCTCAGGATTAAATTTATTAGTCAGTAGACTAATAGATTCTCACTTTGCTTGTATCGGCATTTCTGTAAGAATTCACAGAAATAATTAATTCTTCATGTGAAAATACATTTATTTTCACTACGCCTTAGTAACAGTAATTTACTATTATGGAATGATTCTCTGAACACATTCATTAGGTATCTGGCCATTCGCAAATGATAATGAACAATTATTTGTAATTTTGTTTTGAAATAAAACAGCAGCAATGTTATTCCTATTCAAAAGCAGTAAACAGAAGTGCTATTTGCTCCTTCTTTCAGCTTAAATGACACATTAACCTTTTTGATTAATCTAGTGCTAAAAGTCACACGACATTATTTTATCAAACAGCATTTCATCTTGGTTTAAATAGCTCCAATCAAACATCACTTACTGCTTGCCCTTGGAGTGTTCACTTCTTGTGCTATTTGCATAAACAAATCATGTAATACACCTCTCTGATGCAAATCCCATTGATTAATATCATGTTTATCTTGCAACAAAGGACTTCGTAGGTTAAAGATCCACTAACTAGAAGAGGGACAAGTGTAGAGAATGGGAATACACAGAGTCTTTCAGCCATGGGAGGTTCCCCACAGTGACAATCATTGTCATTCCATTGAAAGCAACAGGGCTAAAATTACTTTAATCTACATAAAATTCCATCAGTTTGCTTGGAAAATGAAGAACCAGACATTTTACTGATAACGGCTGGGTTTGTAGGTTCTTCCATTCTGTGTGACCTTGTCAAATTTCCTCAATTTTATTTGAACTTCTTTGTCCTCAAGCTATAATGTACAAATCTATCCACTGTCATCATAAACTTAATCTAGACAGCATCTTCTTTACAATGCTTATTCAAGGCTCTGGTTTCATTATGGAACAACATAATGTTTGTCATATTTATTATCCTTTTAAATTATTGATTTCTCTCTTTTTGTTAACACACACCACAAAGGAAAAAAAAAAAAAAAAAAAGACCTCAAAATAAAAAGGTTTAATCTTTCCCTACCCTGACTGGGCAATTTAAATAAGTCTGTGATAAAACCCTAAAAACTCAATCAGCCAGAGATGCAACATCCCCTTTTCTGAGGCTGAAATTCAATCCTATCCTTAATTCTCTGTTTTTCCTTCAGAAATAAGTATTTTTTTTTAATCTAAAAAAACCCACCAATCCTTGTGAGGAATTTCACAACAAAATGTTAGAGCCTAGCATTGCAAGCGCTCAAAATCACATGGAATTTAAGATTCCGCGAGTAGATCTAATAAGTGTCTTCTACTGAGGATCTGATATCTGTGTCTTACCATTGAGCCTCACACTTTTAAAGCTTAGGAAGAAGCCCCAGTTGACCACATAGATGGATGCTCATGCACACAATTGGCCCTAGACTGGTCCACGTACTCTGACAAAAAGTTAACCAAGACAGAATGTAGCAGCAAATTGATTAGAAATTTGTTTAGGAAGTGAAAAACATATAATTGCTGCCTAAACAATCTGGAGTCTGGATTAAAAGGAAGCTTTGGCACCTTCTAGCTCATACAAACAAGCTTAACTTCAGAAAAAAGTAATTTAAAAAAACCATACTGCAGAATACTTTTCGTCTGAAATAGTCTTTAAGAGACTGGAGACTTGTAAGTCTAACAGTAGGACTAAGTAAAGACTTGGGACTCGAATATTGTGTGTTTTTAAGGTACAAGAATATCTTCAGTTTATTTATTTTGTATGTGTGAAGTCCCTCAAGAGAAGTATTCTACAACCGACAGTCCAACTTGTCCAACAGAACTATTCTGCAGTACAGAATGCAGTGGACCACCTCTTAAAAAACGTATTGTTCACAAATTTTCTCTTTCTTTAACAACTGTTATAAAAACTGAAACTGATACTTGATTCTAGCCACTAACACCTTCTTCTGCCCCACAAACAAAAAGATCATACAGGTTAATCCTGGATTCTGCAGGTCTCAGTCAATGATTTGTCTTAGAAAAGGATTTAAATCTTGATTTCCTACTGAGCAGCACCTTTGACCTTAGGCAATAAGGTCATGTTATTGTGCTTTAGTTCCTTTGTTATAAAATAGGTATTTCCAAGAAAGGTTGAAATCTACTTGATAAAGGACAATACATAAAATATATCTTATCCCAAAAAATAGTATTTTTGAAACAATCTTACCTAAGGTGTTCCCTGTTCTCTTTTTGAGAGATTGTGGTGGGTTTTGGGGGGCTTTTATTGGGGGGGATATGGTGGCAAAGATTATTGGGATGATTTATTTAAAAAAATTATGATGTTTATCATTTCAGCTGATGCCATATGGTTATTATTATGTTTTTTCCCATGTGTTAGCTTCTGAGACCATTATATGAGAAGATTGACCTAAAAGAAACAAACAAATTGGGAAAATTTTATTCTGACTAATTTAAGGTGAAAACAATACAAGTCAGAAAGAAATTAAAAATGTCTGTTTATGACTTGAAGGATGCACCATAGATATCTTCAAGGGTCTGATGGAGTCTGTGTTATTTGGCAGAAATTCAAATAAATTAAAAAAAAAATCAGGATGAGCTTATAAGATTTCTGGGAAGTAAGATTTCTAGAAGTATGTCTGGTGGTTTTTCCCCTTGCAATGGATTACACCCCTTACTTCCCCATTGAGACAGCTGGAGCTCCATATAAAAAACCACGAACATCAGTGTGAAAATTGCAGATATATTGAAACTTTCTATAGTCAAATAAGTTCAATTCCACAGTCAAATCAGTATTTTACCAAAGCTTAAGTAGTTATCAGAATACACAAGAGTAGCTTACCATCATTAATTGTAAATGTGTTACACTGAATAAGAAAATATGTGCCTGTCTCAGCACTTTGAGAATCCATCCAAGGCAGCAAATTTTCTGTCAAGAACACCAAGGTAAACTGATGTCTAGTGTCTTTTTTTGAATGACTCTGAAAAAGAAATCAAGCATTTAATGTTATTAGTATAAATCATAATTGCCTTATCTTTAGTAATATTATGGAAAGGAATTTACTTTAAGGAATTCATTTACTGTTTTGTAAGTTTTAGCTATTTTTTGTTCTCACATGGGACTAATTTCCTGCCTCACCTACTGCACATGCTCCTTTGTTTAGTCATATAGATTTCAACTATTCTATATTTAGAGAATAAAATTTACTTCCAGACAGACAGTGAAAAAAATTGGTGATATGTAACATCTTCTTTAACGGTTTCAATCATAAAGGATAAAACAGAGATGTTACTAGTGCAGCATGCCATAACAGTCAGAGATTTCAATCAGAACTAGGACTGTGAAATCACTGTAATAACAGATTTTATTTATTTATTTATTTTGGGAGGCAATTTACTCACTGCATGAATAGAAGAAGGAACACAAATGACTCTTTAGAGAAAGCTGCTCTAGAAAAAACCAGAATTTCATTAGCCATTTGAACGTCTGTTTTATAAATATACTTTATGAAAGATAGATTTATTTTTCAATAAAAAATATGGGTTTCATTTTTGCTTTCTTGTTTGGTTGGCTTTTTTGTCTGATACAATACTGTATATTTCATTTTCAAAATTTCACATTTTGTGAAAATTCAGAGAATAACATTTTACTGCAATTAATTTCTTTTTTAGAAATTCATTTTTTTCCCTTATCCGTCTGAAATTTTCTGTCTTTCACTATGGGTAAATAAACTTGTTTATTGTAAAAATAACATTCTTATTCTCCAGCCTCACAAGCCTTCTCAGTTGTCTCTGCTTCAAAGTAAAGACTACTGTTTTCAACTTATCCGAGTTCCTTTTAGAAATCTTTGATCAGCATTTTGAAAAGGGATTCACAAACCACATAAGCCTGATAAAGAAATTATAAACTGAAATAAAACCAAGAAATATATCCTTTATTTACACAATCTAAAACTGTTGAATAATACTTAATAAAAACTAAGTCCAAGACAGAATTGGCACAAAAAATTATTATCACACTTTCAAATTTTAATGAACATATTAATATTGAAATTTAAATCACATTTAATTTGCTTATTTACTGTCATCATTTAGGAATGGTATTTCCCAGCTTAGTGCTCCCACTGAAACATTCCAAGCCATGTGCTGCTAGCTTACTCCCCACTCCCCTTCTCCCTCCCCTTGAGGTGGGCTGAAGAGGAGAACTGGAAGAAAACAGGTAAAGATCGCAGGTTGAGATAAGAGCAATTTACTGGAAACAGCAGTGAAATAAGAAAGTGAACAGTAACAGCAACAATACTAATAAAAGAATGTACAAGAAATGAACAAGTCGAACGTGAGTTCACACCCACAACAATACCCAACCTCTCCCTCTGCCAGCTACCTGACCAGGAAGAGACCCCTTCCCCCATCCCCAGAAAATGATGCGAGGTGGTATGGAATAACCTGAGTCTTAGCCATGCCCCCTTCTGACTGCTGCAAAAATTAACTCTGTCCTGGCTGGAACCAGGACATTTACTTAAAAAGTATGTTACTTTCCTGTTAAAGGGAGCTTTGGCTTGAATGTTGAAGGGAAATATTTATCAGTTCAGCATGCTGCAGGCTACTTATGAGTTCTAATCTACCTACATGATACATAAATGGGACCTGAAAAAATCATAGGATGTTTTTGGATGAGTTAAGTATAAAAATCTCATATGTTGAGGCTAATTGAACCGTTTTAGTTAGGGATACACCATATACTTTGGAAAAAACGTTAAAAATCTGGGTCTCCCTTTGTTTGTGTTCTGCCGTATTTTTGATTCAATGCTTTGAGCTTATTCCCACAAATTTGAAAACATTCCCACATTTTGAAAAAATCAGCAGCAAATTGCTTAGTATTATTAGTAGTGACAAAATCCTGGGCTGTAAAGAAATTAAGTTTCAGACATCTTTGTTATGAGCAAAAAGTCTTTTTTGTCCCTGCCTATGCAACATAATTGCTATCAAGGGCAGCTGAGGTAAACCTTACTCTAGAAGTGAAAACTGTATATAAATATTAGGTCCAGACAGTCGTAAATGGCAAGTATTTAATCTTTAATTCTAAGATAGGAGCCAAACGAGTGCTTTCATAATTCTTCCTCAAGCATGGTTACAAATGCAAGCCATCTGGAACATGTTTTGCCCAGAAACAAATTACATTCTCACGTAGTAAACTGTAACAAAGACAGACAGATTTGTAGAGTATTTCAAATATTACCTCAGGAGTTGAGGTGTTGGGTCAAATCCTTTCTCTGCCATGGATTGCCTTTGTGACCTTTGGCATATCACATAAATCTAGGTATCAGGAAAGGACTTGCATGCCTAAGTTGTGATCTAAAGGCCACTTCATTTTGGAGGGACTTGTACTCTGCAGATGTCACTGTTTTTACCTGTAGAGTGCCATAACTGCATATCAATAGCAGTAAATACACTCTGCATCTCAGCTTATTGCTTAGACTTAATACTCATGGTTACAAATTATCCTATATAGTTTGGCAAGGATTCAAAAGCTAGATGTTCGTCTCTCTAAATCCTCTGTCTGGCCAATGCACTCAGAGCACTCCTAACACATACCATATGACTAGAATTCTCTTATAAACTAATGTGATTCATTAGTTTCTTTAAAAATGTAGAAAATAGTTGTGGTATATTCCTGTCCTCCATAGCTCCACTGTAAGCATGATGGCGTAGAGAGACAGAGTATTCTTATCCAACTTTATCAGAGTTCTAGCAGTTATCTGCAAGGGAGCTGAATCACCCTCTGGAGATGTCCTACTCTTTCCTTTAACTACAGAGTCTACAGTAACTAGTGGAAATGTTCAAAATCATTACGAGCTAGATAAAGCTGGGTATGAAGAATTCCACCATGATGACTCCACAAACAAAATGTCAGACTTCATCCTGTGGTGCCTGGCATCTCCAGGTGCAACTCAGGAAGCCAGCATATCACCTTAGGTAGCGGCAATTCATTCTAGCTGCAAGGCCTGTCGCTGTCAGCCCACTGGAAACCTTCTCTGTTGTCTTGAGACTAAAGACTCTGAGTGTGCGTGGCTGGTACGGGACCTGTCACATGTCCTAAGTACAGAATTATGGAGAGAAAGAGATGAAAACCAGGTATTTCTGTACATAACTTTATTTAAGCATGAGTCACCCATGCTGTTGCTCTGATTAGGTTAATATTACAGGTGTGCATCCCAGGATTTAGGAACTTGTGATCACTTTCATACATATTTTATCTGCGTCATATTTTTGATTAGTCTACCAAATGAGCTGTTCAGGTAAATGAAAGAAATTCCAAGGGTGGGGTTTTATGTTTGGTTGGTTGTTTTTGTTTGGTTGGTTTGGTTTGTTTGTTTTTTTCCCCTAACCATAGGGAAAGTCTCAACTGTCAAAGTAAGTAACAGTATTTTGCCCATAAAATATCCAAATGTGCTTATTCAGACCCTACAAAGCGGCTTTTATAACTCACCTTGCTTTAATGTTCCATACTATTTTATTTTATCCTAAGTTTTGGCAGTCACACATAACCGTTGTTGGGATTTTTGCTTTGTATAAAATATTTAATGGAATTCTTTAGTTACACACTTTAAATATTCTGCAAGTGGCAGATGGTAAAATGAGGAAACATTTGTTTAAAAGTCAAAATAGTCAATAAAAGAATGGATCACCTTTTTCCTTTGGAAGACAGTAATTTGGCACACCTATATGCTTTATATCCAGTGAAAACAGAAAAAAAACACAGTAAAATGCTTTGTAAAAAACAACAAAAAAATTAATCAATCTGATGTTAAGAATCAAAGAAATGCAGAAAAGTGTCATCAGAGTCATATGTTATAAATCAAGCCATTTCTATCTCCTCTTTTTCAGAAAATGTCTGACTTGAACTGCATGAGAAGCTGCAAATTCTTCTTATTTTCTTACTGAAGCTATAGTCTGCTGTGGGAACCCTTGAGCCTTCAGATTTTAATAAGTGTACCATCAACTGGAAAATGTTGGTTGCTGCTCTCTGACTCAAGTTTCTGCTTGAGGATGCAAAATATTTTATATGACAGCACTTGGCAGGTAGTTTCTGTGGTTTTTAACACTTGGACCTGCAACACTGTGTATAATCCCTCATTTTATATTTTCTAAAAGATGAAAGACATATTCAAATAAGATGGTTTTATATTTTTCCTAGGTCTGCAAATAACAATCCTACTTTTTCTAATTTTCATACAAGGGCTGTAAAATCTTTTTCAGAAGTAAGACCTTTGTAATACATTTGTTCATATATGTTAAATTAACTTTACTAACTCTGAAGTTACACTGTCAACATTCCCCAGATATTTTTGTTACTTGGTATAACACATTAACCTTGCAGTTTCTGATGATACAGATGGGAGTTGCCTGGTCAACCTTCTCTAGTTCAAGTTCACTTCTTTCATTGATTGAAGCAATGAATTCCCTGGAATCCCTCCTTCCTTGCAAAAAGGCTGTCAGGAGAACTACATAAAATATTTCTCTCCTGTTTTTGTGGCAGAATTTGGTGATGAAATATCTTTCTTTTCACTTCATCTTTTTTGGTTTACATTTTTCCAACAGGAGAAATCAGCATTTTAAAGGAAACAAATACCATAACACAAGTTTAAACTACTGATTTTTGAAATGTTCTTCAGCAGAGCAAAAGGTGTAAATGCAGCCATGTATCATGTCATTTGAGGTTAACAATAAAATAAATTGTTTCCCCATTCTTGGAGAAAGCTTTTGTGAAGAGATGTATTGCCACAAGTTTGAAATCCATGCTCTGTGACAGCTGCTGCCTAGTAATGAGATCTAATGAGCTGCCTCTTTACTAGAAAAAATAACGTTTGAAACAACATCCTCTTTGCAAATTTTAAGAGCATGGGAGCAGAGACAACTTCTCTATCCTGAGCAGATAAGCACATGCTGACATGAATTCAAAAGCAAATCTACACTTCTCAATTCAAACGTGAAAACAGAATGCGAGATTATTGTTTGCATAGACAATCAAGATTTGCATCTATTTTCTTACGGGTTTTGTGATAGAGTAATACTTTCGTTATTTCAAAGCTATTAATATCTAAGCAAATGTCACGCCCGGGGAGACACAAACTAGATTATGTTAATCTAATATAAATCTATAGATTTAAATATATTGTAAACATTTTTATATTCTGAAAGAGATTAAATATATGTATTGATGTCAACAAGTACTTGATATACAAGAATAAGTGTGCCTACTCAGAGCTGCCTCTGAGGTTTTCTATCAGTTCCAATACTATTTCAGAAGGCAACACTGTCAAAAGATCAGGACAAAGGGTCAGAGTGTAATCTCATTGATTGAAGTGTTAATGAAGAGCTACCTCATACTGAATCAGAGGGTTAATGTTTGTCCAAAAATGACCTAACGATTTCAAAACCAGAGAGTCCCCAGCCTCCTTCTTTTACGTACTGAAACATACCTTACTTTTTATAGTGATTTTCCAATTTTTAATTGCAAATTAATGGACTTTCTGATATTTAACCCTTCACTCAATAAAGTGTATTACATAAATATGCACGTACAGACATATTTGTACATGTGGCATATTTTCTCTGTTGTCAGAGCTGATGATGAACATGCCTTATGCTTGAGCTCCAAGGGCTCGGTAAATTATTCCGCTGCCATAACTTAGTTTTCAAAACATGTACTACATTGTTTACCCACATTTCAGTCTCTCTGATGACTGAGTAAATATGTAACCTGGAAAAAAAATGTATATTATGTAAAGCAGCTGGCACATAGGAGGAGTTCCAAATCAAATATTTCAATGTGTTGTTTTTAGATACATATAGATACATATATAGAGAGATAAAATGTATCTTTAGAAAGTAGGTAGGAATACACCCATTGCAATTGATATTTATTCACATAGTAAGTATGGATGCTGTCAACTAGATTAGTCATGTTAAGAGAAATCTTAATCAGAAGGCCTAAAGGTGTGCATTCTCATATTTGCCTTACTATTTCCGATTACTGGTAAAATATACTGACATGTATATCATGGTAGGTATAAGAAATTTAACAGATACAGGATTTTATTGAACTGATCCTTTGAAGATACAGCAGCAAGGAGCTTTCCCCACCAAGTTATGTAGTCTTTGACTAATATCCAGGAAAACCTTTTGGGTATAAACCAGCAAACATCTTAAAAGCATAGCGAGTGGATCATATTAGCTGTCTTAGGATCCAGTTTTTAGCTGAATTATATTGACTTCAATGACTTCAACACTGAAATGTGGACCTATATCAGATAAGGACTGGCCTGTAACTGAAGAAATATAAAAAAAGTGATAGCAGCAGGAGCTTAATGAAGATAGGGCACATTGTAAATTCCAAAAGATCCATCTAGAGAGCAGAGTGAGGGCGGAGGAGGTCTGATCACTTAAAGAATACTTAATTTTATAAAACAAATAAATCATAAAATTACTCAAGATGTGAAATTTATTTTTATTTTTAAATGGTGACTAATTGTGTTTTTGCAACTTTCTTTCGCTGTGTCACTTCTGAATGATCCACTTCCCTGTCCCAACGAAGATAGATTTTGATTAGTTAGCCTGGAACACCCAGTCTGCTATGAAGTCATATAAAACGTATCTTTGTTATTACCTGCCTTCTGATGGGTTTTGACAAGAATGTTATCTAATTCTTTGTGTAATTTTTTCCTTTGGTTAAGTGGACAAATGCCTTATGTACTGATTGAGAGTAATAGAGAAACTCTTCTTGGCACACAAACTCCATAAGTCAGGAATGAATTCCCAGTTCTAAAAAAACAAGGTAAATTATTTCAAAATAATTTCAAATTTATTTATGTGTTATATATTTAATGCAGAGAACACTTTTCATCCCTGATCATCCACATGTAACTTTTTCTTCAGATAATCATGATTATTTATAGTAGTTGAGGACAGAAACTAGTTACCTAGACCTTTAATAAGCATTTTGAAAATATGTTCTGTGCAACGCCTGTCTGAAGACAAACACTTTATAGAAACACCACGGGCAAAGAGAAACAATGATAGGCCTCTTATACAGAAGGAAACTGAAAGCGCAGATTTTCTAAGCAACTTAGCCTATTCTAACAGAAGTAAATCTAATACAGATGGGGGAAAAAAAGAATAATTAGATTGACAGAGCACTTGAATTGGAATAGAGAACCTGCCGGACGAGGACAGAAGAAATGAGGCCACACTGCAATGATGATACAGATTAAAAAAAAAAAAGGTCTATAGTTAGCCATATACTTTTTCAATAAAAGTTTCACACTTCATATTGAATAAAAATAGAAAGGAAAAATGGTACAAAGAACTTCATCACAATGGGAAAAGTGAAACATGAACTACCCCACACACCCCAAAATCTATTTTAATTCTAAAAGTAGATATTAGAAAAATTGCAAATGTAGTACAATTATTTCTGTGGTTTAGATCAGTTTTTTAAGTTTCTATAGTACAGTATGTTGAATGGTAAGGCCAGGCAAGACTGAATAAAATTTCAACCACAAAAGAAGGAATATGGAGGTAAATGGAAAATGTGATGTAATGTCACATGGTACTATCAAAGTTAAATTGTAGCAAACTAGATAATATCTTTTCCTACAAGTAATTTTTTTTAGTCAAGGAAAATATAGATCTAATCTATAAGCACTGCAATTTAAAAAAATATATATAAGAAAGATGTGGTACCACTTGGAAACTTTAAGTTTAGCTGGACAAAACAGACAATTTCCAGAATTGTAAGGGGTAAGGAACTACTAAGGAAAAAAGTAGGTATGCTGAAAGTTGGACTAGGAAGCTGAAAGGAGACTATTCTTGGAGTGTCTCCTATATTGATCGTAAAAACTTCTAATCTTCAAAACTTCTAACTTTATTTATGCATTAACAGCTCCACTACAGAAAAGATGGTGATAGTAACAATTATTGATGCACAGAGTTGGAGACTTCTTCAGGAAAATCAGGATATCATGACAGACATTCAGAAATAAGATGAGCAGGACTGATATAAATATCTGCAATAAGATGGGAATTTATAACATCTGAAGGCACTCCCTTGTCATGAAGTGTCTATAAGCTCAAAACAGTAGGGCTGCAATGACTATAAGAGATATATTCAACAGAGAAACAGAAACAACAGTGACATCTTATAAAGCACTGCAAGACTTCATCTGAAAAAACGTGTGCAATGCTTAGCCAAAAAATGAAAGAGGGATTGAAATGAATGAGGGTAAAACCAAGGTTTTTAAAAGTAGGTTTGTGACCTAAACAAAGACAAAATAATGTTTCAGCTATTAGATGATGTGGCAGGAAAATAAATGGGGGAAAACTTTTCTATTAATATTTTAAGAATATTCATAATTCCTATTGAACCTCTTTTCTTCTGCCCATCTAAGTACCCTTAAGTACCCTAACAAATGAAATACAGAACGTAGACCTCTTACACTCAAGTAACCTTGAGTGCAATCATTTAAATCACGTGGAACTTATTGTCTAAAAATTATGAAAAACCACCATTCTTTTCATGATCAAACAATCTCCTAGCAAGCCTAAACCTTAAATTCACTTTCGGTATCTGTCTGTACTGTGATCACAGATGTCCTATATTTTAGGTGATAGCTCTTTTGGAGCCTGTCTAGCTTGCTGTACTTCATTCAAACTAAAAATCTGAGCTAAGAGACCTTTCATAGGCCAGAACTGCCTGTGCCCCTCAAAAAAAGATCATTTTCAATGAGTCAAAAGTTTTAGACCAAAGCCATCAAAGTTCTAGTCTTTAAAAGAGAATTTAAAATGCATTTGACAGAGTAGATCAAGAGCTTTCAACAGAATTACAAAAGGATGTGGTTGTTATTTGGAAAGGACTAGTTTTGGAAGGCAGTCGATTTCTCTGAATATGTGGACTGTGAAAACCTGCAGAACTCAGGAATTACTTTTTTATTTTGTATTTGTATTGCCCTTATCAGCCCAGGGTTGTTGTCATAAGATGCTGTCCTACAAATGATTAAGAAATGAATAAATATGTCAGTAGCGTCATCTTTCTTGTGATCCTAAATTCAGTGGAAAAATGAGATTGTGCACTTGTGTCTAAAGAATTGCTGCATTTTTCTTTATAAGCTGTGAGATATCCA
>VZRE01000157.1:709-19629 GCA_013396775.1 Cephalopterus ornatus | reverse complement strand
AGAGGCTGAGGGAGCTGGGGTTGTTTAGAAGAAGAGGCTTAGAGGTGACCTCATCGATAGGGTTGGAAAAGACCTCAGAGATCACCAAGTCCAACCCTTTGTCCAACTCCAGTCCGTTTACTAGATCATGGCACTAAGTGCCATGTCCAATCTCAGTTTAAAAACCTTCCAGGGATGGTGAATCCACCACGTCCCTGGGCAAGCCATTCCAATGCCTGACCACTCTTTCTGTAAAGAATTTCATTCTAATATCCAGCCTAAATTTCCCCTGGCAGAGCTTAAGCCTGTGCCCCCTTGTCCTATTGCTAACTGCCTGGGAGAAGAGACCAATCCCCACCTGGCTATAACTTCCCTTCAGGTAGTTAGAGAGAGTGATGAATTGCTTATATGGACAGTTTAAGACAGAAAAAAAAAAGGATTCATCTTCCTATTTTGATAACGAATTCATTTAGCTAAAATTCAACCCAGAAGTAAAAGGATAAAATTGAGAAAACATATCATTAAAACAAAGAGATATTCTCAAGTTTCAAGGTCTGTCAGATATAAAAAAGACTCTCTCTATTAATGTGATGGAATGATTTGAATGATATAGAAATCATCTAGAGGGAACATAGAAAGATTACACCACAGAGAATGATACAAAGAGATAGCTAAATGACATTATAGGTCTTCCACCTAAAATTTCTCTTTGTTTAAATGTACAATTCTATTCAAAAATCTCTGTGAGAGTTTTTCATGATTAAGGTCAAAATTTAGCCTCTTATTTGATCCTGGTCATTCACAATGACAACAGGATACCATCAGACATTATACAGGCAGTTTCTATGAAGCCGTTGTGATGGACATGATACAAAATGGTGACATAATTTGTAAGCTTAAGTTAAAACTTAAAATGAAAATTAGCTGGAAATTTTCAGAAGAAAATATTTCGTATTCAGCACATAGCAGAGTCAGAACTAAATGTGAATATTGTAATAATGTATCCAATTATTACTTGATACCAGCTCTTCAGGTGTAGTGATCTCATGGAGTGACTTAAGTTATTGAAGTTTTTACAGTCAAAGGAAATTTTGTGTGTGTTGTGCAGTTCTCTTATTACAGTCAATAATAACAGCTATTTTTAATGTGACTGCATTCATCTATGTCAGTATGTATAGAATTTTTGATAGTAATCTAGCTTCTCCCAAACAGGAAATAGAAGTAAACTAAGCAAAAAATCCTGACAGGACAATTGTTAAAAATATTACATTTAACCATCAAACATTAAGGAATATTAATGTAGTTGATTTAGGGTTCCAGTTCAGTTATTTTTTATTTAGCAGAGAGCAGAAGATATATTTAAATACTAAGCTTCTTCCTTAAAGCATATCTTAAATTGGTTCTTAGGCAACAGATGATTCCAGTACCATTTAAAATTTGTATTATCTAATAATCATATCCACCATATACATACATATACCACAACTAATACAGATTTATGTTATTATTTGTATAAAATTCTTACATATATGCCATGCCTATAATATAGATATGACATAAAAAAGATGTATGTACTCTTAGAGGTAGATTCTATTTTTAATATTTTTAATCTCTGAACAGTTTCAAAATTTGCACTGACTGCGTTCTTTCATAATTGAAAGGTTCCTAAAGATTTATCCTGTCATCTTCAATCTTCCTTTTTGAAGCATTATCATCATAACTTAAAATAACATTTCCTCAGTGATTTTCTCTAGCAAGAGCCTGCGTGCATGTCGAATCAAGTATGTCAAAGCAGCTTTCCATAGGATAAAATTTCAGCATCTCCAAAAAGGTTCTCATGTAGACTTTGCTATTACTAATTTACTTCAATAATAAGGCCACAAAGATCTCTTATATATTTTTTAAAACACAAACAAGAGGATTGCGTACTATTTCCTTCATCTACTGGGAATAAATAAGAAAAGGGTAGTGGGTGTAATGGCTACATGCTGATTTAAAAAACAGGGTTAATAGCTGATATACTTAGAAGTTTGTGTAAATAAACAAATGAGTAACAAGAGAGTGGATGGCTGAATCTGGAAGACAAGGGAATTATTGCTGTTTTAAGAAAGACTTTGTTGAATACAATAATTCAGTCCTGCTCCAGCTATAGTCAGTGGGAGTTTCACCTTTGACTTTCAGACTGAATTCCAAACCACCCTGCAGCTTAAAAACCATATATGAAGAAAATGGAAATGGGTTAAATAGATGTAATACATATGAAAGCATTTAAAAAATATTTCCAAAATTAGCATAAAGCATTTTAATTTCAGCTGAAATTATAAGGATGTTAGAGTATCCAAGCAGGAGAATCATTTTCACGTTTTACACCAAGCCCTTACATTGCAAGGAGAGCAATGGAGACACTATTTCTTTATGCATTCCTGATGTTTTGCTGCAGTCCACTGGAAGTATATTAGACTGAATTTCCTAAATCATGACTATTCAATGCAGGAGTCTTGTATGCCATAAGGCCTTGTTTCTTATTCTGAAAGATGATTTAAAAGGATCATAAACTGAAAATCAGTAGTATATATACTTGAAATTGTTGAGAAATGGTAGTTAAAAAGTATTAGCTGAAGAGTGATATGTTTATGTAGTAAGTTAAATGTATGATAAGGGAAGAACCTTCCTAGCTGTTTCTGTTTCACAAGGTGAATTTTGAATAATCTGACTTTTCTTTGTTTGGGTCACGAATTTTGAATAATTAAAAAATAGGTCATTTGAGCTCTGTTGTGTCATCAACTAATTACTACATTTACGCTTGTCAATAGCAAAACCATAGTGTTATTTTAAATTCCATTTACTGTGCTTTAGCTTAATGCTTACTGCTACTTTTCCTCCACATTTTTTCCCATCATGAAAATTAACCTACAATATATCTTTCTAGAAAGAAAATAAACAGCTCCCTTGCCAAGCCTTTCATTACACTGTTTCTTTCCATCATGAATTGTGGTCTAACAGTAGCCTAGTAAAAAGCCAGGGCCTTTGAAGTGTTGTGCTAATTTGATTAATACGTAGTTACATCCTGTTATGATGCACTTTGCCTTATGCATTTTAAATGGAAAATGCAGAGTGGATTACATTTGTGTTAAAAACACAGCATATTAAATGAACAGCATTGAAAGTGGTCTATAATAACAAGCACTGTAATCACTTTAAACATGTAAAAGGTTATTGCTTGCAGGTTAATGACAATTCTACAAAAATACATGATTTTATATCAATTAAAAGGTCAATATAAATACTAGTGACATTCACACAGCTGCTGTGGGAAATACTTGCTTTAAATTTCTTGAATAAAACAGAACAAAATATTCTAAAGTATCCTTTGAACTGCGTGTCCTTCTACGTATACCCGTAAGAACTCTGGGGCTTGAAGGCACTGCTAACTCACCTTCCATCCTACCTGACAAGAATTTTATGTGCTATTCCCTTCTGTTTACATGAAGAGTTACATTCAACTTCTGTGTCAGTTTATATACGTTTCATGTGCCTAGGAGGAGACACTATTACATATCACTATTACTTATAGAAGTATTTTGGGGTTGTTTTTTTTCCCTTATCTTTTTAAAATAAAATACGGTTTTTTTGTCATAATAACTCAATACTAATAATCACCTCAGAATAAGAAATAGATTGTCTCAAGTCTACTGTAAGCAAAAGATGTAAGCAAACCTAGCTATGTGTTTTAAGTGTATATCAGTATGCTTTTAATAGTTATATAATTATTGCACCTACTAAATTTTCAAATAACACTACCGTTTCCACAGATTGGAAGAAGCGCTCCATCAGAACACTGTCCTTTTAAGTACTTGTGCTAAAACAGATAAAATATTACACAATCAATGATGACACCAAAAACCTAAGTATACTTTTGCAAGTTACAGATATTGATTACAATTTGCACTAGAACTACATACAGGTTGTGTTTATCTTTTTACAGCTCTGCTTGAATGCAGAAAGGTGCCATTCTATAAACTCACCATGTTTGTATATATTTCAGTTTTCTGTGCCATTATATTCCTACATTGCTTTATTTTAGAAGCTTATATGACACTTCAATTTTTATTTTTTTTTAAATTTTAGCATCATTATTATTGAAGGTAAACAATTGGATTAAAAATGGTAAACAATTGGATTAAAAAAATTTAATCACTAATCAGTATAACAAAATGTGGGGCTTATTTCTGCCTGTTGCATAGGTTTGTTGGCAAATTCAAGGTTGCAGACACTTGTTATTCCATCTTTTCCCTCCAGGGAGAGACAGCATGTCTTCATGTGTTTCTAATTTATTTTTAAACAGTTTAATTAATGCTTCTTACCTATTCATTTGCAAAATCATAGTCATAAGTTTTATTTCAATTTGTATGCCTGAAATTAAGTTGAATTACTTTCTTTACTCAGTATAAACTTCTCAGTTCTGATTTTATTTAGTCATAAAATAATTCAGTCCAAACTTTTTTCTTAGCAAGCTTTCATATGTTCACAGTTTACTCAAAGTCTACCCACTCTTTTGCTAGGGAATTACTATACTATTAACTGTTACTTTATTTCAGAAGAAATCTTCACCATCATGTTTTAAATATTTTTTCTAAATTTTCTACGTTTTTCAGTGTTTCTTAGGAAACCATTTTATGGAGTTGACCAAGAGCACACTTTTGAAAAAATGTATAATTCCATTTATTTATATCAGGATACTGTAATCTGATCAGACTGCTACATCTACAGTTAAAAATGCAGTGAAGTCACCTGCAAGACCTTTCCCTTTTTGTCTACATGGGGTTTTGGATCAGAATCACCTAGTCATCTTGTCTCCTTCTCTGGCATTTACTGTACACTCTGTATATGGAGGACTAAAAATCTCAGCTATCTTCTAAAAAATCTTGGATGCATTTCTACACCAAGATATTGAAATTTGCCCTTTTTTTCTGTTTTTCATGTTATCACATTGCAAACTTGTAAATTATATAATACATTGATATATTGATACTTTCAAGCGTTTTTTTTACACTTTGTGAAGTTTTAAGAATATGCTCAATCTGTCTTCCAAGTATACACCACAGATATGCTAGATACACAGCTGTCTTTATTTCATCATCACTTAACAGCATCACCTAAATCTAATAACGTTTACTGAAAATAACATGGCTGTCTCAAATGCAAGTTCTTAATGAAAAATTTTAAAGAGTAATACTAAGTGACAACTCTGATTCACAGTAAGAATGAATAGCACACTTTTATAATAGGTTAATATAGCATAAAACATTGCACACTTTTATAATAGCTTAGCATAGCATAAAACATTGTAAAACAGGACCATTGCATTTTAGAATTTAACTGAGATTTTAAATTTTCATAAGGTGTTTGAAAGGTATTTCAAGAAAGTCAATAAGCATAATCATTCTGAATACATGAATTCCATTTTTAATTATGATTATCACCAGCAGACAGACCTGAACAGCAGGAGTTTATTCTTTTGTATAGTCAAATCTTTATAAAACCATTTTAGCTTACCAAAAGTCACACTGATATCTGACCTTGAATCAAAGAAGATAATAAGATGAGTGTAACTGATAACCTGAGAAAAGATTCTTCTCATTTTACCCTCCTGTTCTGTCTTCAAAGAAGATTCAGAATATACTTGAAGAAAGAGAGCTGAGCTTGGAAACCATCAAAAGTATCCTAAAAGCATCACCAATGTGAACTAAAGAGGGATGACACATTGTAGATCAATGAAATCACTTAGAGAGTAATCACTTCCACCTGAAAACTATGAATATTCACCCAGGAAATACTAGATGTATTCTTTATTATTTGAATTATAAGTCTGCATATCAGTCTTATCTTAAAGACACTTGGAAGCCCATGGAGAGTGGAACAATAATATTTCTTGGCTTATATTTACATTCAATACATGACGCCCACCACAGTTTTCAATTTTCCTCAGGTTCTGAAAGAGCAGGTGGATCACAATATTTTACACATCATCTGTGAATGAATGCATTGCAGTTGCTTGCATGTCAGAATTTCTCAAACCAAAGCCTTTAAGAACTAGTCACTCTTGCCACTAATGCCTCTGCAGCATTTCACAAGTGAAGTCTTTTTGAAGAAAAATGTGAAATTCATTCCGAGACCTAACACAATTTGCTGTAACCAGACAAGATCTCTAAGACAAGTTAATTATCCTTCATAATCGAAGACATTGTGATCCTTCCATAATGGAACTTCTATTCTGAACTATTGAAATACAAACAATCCACAAATGCATTACACTCATCAAAGATTTATAGGCTCAACCAGATCTGTCACTATACTACCCATATTTCTGAAAAGAAACTAAAACAAACCTTCATAGATAAAAGTTTGCATGTCTGATATGTCTGATACATGGCTTGTCTGTAATTGAGTTAGACCCTATTACTTATATCCAGACAGAGAGATTCTTGCACTCACTTTGAGTTGTGTTCCTTCAGTAAAGCTCTCCAAAGCTGTTGCAAAGCTGCAAAACAGAAGTCTTATCTGCTTCTTCATTGATTTGGGTTGGGAGTACCCTATATGAAATGTGCAGCAACGTATAACACAGCTAATCTAGGATTTACAACAGAAAGCACTAGAAAGGTAGGCATAAAGAAGAAAGGATTTTCAAATCCATGCAGGGAAAGGGACATTCTTCATTTTTTAAGCTATAAGAGCTATAAGTGAATATGAAAATGTCTCCTGAACATTTTCTGATTAGTTAAACAGATAGTTAAACAATGAATGTTTTTTATTCCTGTCACAAGAAGTACAAGAGTAATAATATTTATAGATGGCATTGGTAAAAGGGAGACCACAAAAGAACAAAGAATTAATCCTTCCCCTTTGTTATTTTATAAGCAGCTTTGAAGAAATTGAATCCACATTTACTGGATGTGAGGGGAAACAGGGTGAAAAAGGGTGAGGAAAGCACGGAGAAAATGCCTTCTTTCCCTCACTCTTTAATAAGACTAATTGTTTTTCTGATACCAAGCCCTCTGAGCTGGCAGACAGGTACAGGGAGCAGAATGAAGCCCCATAATCCAAGAGGACATGGTCAGTTTTCTGCTACGCCACTTAGACACACACAGATCTATGGGGCTAGATGGGATCCACCCAAGGGTATTGGGAGAACAGGCAGAAATGCCCAATTCTCTATCATTTACGAGCAATCCTGGTTAACTGGGGAGGTTCCGTTGACTGGAGGTTGCCACATGTGACACCCAAGAAGGGCAGGAAGGAGGATCATGGGAACTACAGGCCTGTCAGTCTGACTTCTGTGGTGAGGCAAGATCATCCTTAGTACCATCACATAGCATGTGTAGGACAATCAGGGAATCAGGATCAGCTAACATGGGTTTGTTAAAGGCAAGTTCTGCTTGGCCAGCATGATCTCCTCTATGACACGGTGACCTGCTTAGTGTATGAGGGAAAGGCTGTGGATGTTTCCTGCCTGGATTTTAGGGAAGCCTCCAGCACCATTTCCCATGGTATTTTCCTGGAGAAGTTCTGCTGATGGTTTGGGAAGGGGTATTCTTCACTAGGTAAAAAACCATCTGGATGTCTGGGACAGAGGGTGGTGACAAATAAAGATAAATCCGGCTCATGGTCAGTCACTAGTTGGGTCCCCCAGGGCCCAATATTGGGGCTAGTGCTGTTTAATATCTTTATTGATGATCTGAATGAGGGAATTGAGTGCACCCTCAATCAGTTCGCAGATGACACCAAGTTGAGTGGGAATGCTGATCTGCTGAAGGTAAGAAAGCTCTACAGACGGATGTGAACAGGCTGAGTTGATGGGCTGATGCCAGTGGTACGAGGTTCAATTAGGTGAATTTCCAGCTCCTGCCCTTGGATCACAACAAACCCATGCAGCACCATGGAGAATCACTATGTAGCAGTGTCCAGAGAAGGGCAACAGAGCTGGTGAAGGGTCTGGAGGAGAAGTCTTATGTTTGAGGGAGCTGGGGAAGTTTAGCTTGAAGGAAAGGAGGCTCAGGGGTGACCTTATTGCTCTCTCCAACTACCTGAAAGGAGGTTGCAGTGAGGTGGGAGTTCAGTCCCTTTTCTCAGATAACAAGTTGTGCCAGGAGAGATTCAGACTTGACATTAGAAGAAATTTCTTCATAGAAAGGGTTGTCACACACTGGAATAGGACTCCCAAACAAGCGGTTGAGTCACCACCCCTGGAGGTATTTAGAAGACATGTAGAGGTAGCGCTTTGGGACATGGTTTAATGGTGAACTTGGAAGTGTTAGGTCAACAGTTGGATTAGACGACTTTAGATGACTTTTCCAATCTAAATTATTCTATGGTTCTATGTTTACTCCTTGGCCCTCTAGTTCTTCGTCAGCCTATAGTAATACTTTTCTGCAGGAATCTACTTGACAGAGTCTCCTCTCAAGACTGGTTTCTTCTACCTCCATTATCTGGTACCATAAGAGGAAACATAACTTTGCTTCTGAAATACCTCAATTTTCAGCTAAGTTAATCAAGAGTGACACCACGACACAGGATTTAAAAACAAACAAACAAAATTTTGAGGCTCAGTCACATATTATTGGTGCCTGTATTTCTCAGCTTGGTTCAAAAAGCAAAAAATGCTTGACCCGGGTCCTTACATTTTACAGATGAATATCTATAAAGCATTAGACACATCATGTTTACTTAAAATTCACAATAAATACAGGAAAGCTTTACACTGAAAGTGAATTCAGATACAGGGACAAGTAATCAAGTGTTTTAAATCACTCTGATTAATCACTAGAATATTTTAAAAGACCTGGTTTCAGCATACTTTGCCAGAAAATGTCTTTTAGTCAAAATCTAGCTTCTCTCTTTCTCTCTGGTCCATGTGTAATTCATGAACCTTTAAACATTATGGGATTATACAGAGCTAAGCTGACATTTTTACTTTCACTTAGCAGCCTGAATAATTGGTACACTCCAAGCATTTTAAATACTAAAGTAATCATTGCTTTGAATTCATCTTGTGATGTCATAGCAGCTGACGACTGACATAATAAATTTCAAGAATATGAAAGCTTGAAAAGATTGTTAGAGATATCTTACACTTATGCTTAATACAAAAAATTAAATGATCTATAACCAACAGTATATTCGGATGTTAACTTTAATGAAACGCTTTTTAAATGTATAATGTATTGTTATTGGCTTTCCACTTCTGAGCAAGAAGAGAATTCATTGCATTTTTAGTGTGTTTTTCTCAAAATCAGAAAGAAATGTATAAAAAAAGATATCAAATTTACTTAATATCTTGAATAAAAGTGGAAGTTAAGTGATGAAAATTAAAAATTTGACTTTCAGGGTAGGAAACTATCAAAAATTATATTGTCTTCTCCTCCTAAGGACACTCTGGAAGTCAGTCACAACCAACTAACAAACCACTGCACCTTGTGTCAACTGTAATTTAAGATGGGAACCAGCTGTAAAATTCAGCTAGCAACTATCTCCTAAGAGATGTTGGACTGGAGAACCTGTAGACCCCCAACAACCCACACACGATGCAGATCCTGATCCCACAGTTCAGAAAAGTCCACGTGGCCGTACAGCCTTCCTTGAAGATTAGATCAGACCTGCCACTAGCTGCACAATTTCTGGAATAAAACACCATGACGTGGAGTACTAAAATTACTTCTTTCCTAGGGGAAACTTCCTCTAGTTTATGTGATTTGAATATATCTATGTTCAATAAATGTTGAATAGAAGGAGAAGACATCCATCAGAACAGAAGACCAAAAGTTGAGTATTGTCTTTGGTGCTTCCTAAATAACATGGGAAATGCTGTTGCCAGTTGAAGGGACATTAGCAAAATAGAAATTAATTTATAAATAAATTTATAGAAATTAATTTATAAATAAAAGGTAATTTTTTGGCTTAGAGTTAATTTTTTCCATATTAGCTTGTATGGAATTACATTTTTGTGTTGCAATGTTTGTTGGCAATACTGGGATGTGTTTGTTATTGCTGAGCAGCTCTGACACAGAGTCTGCTCCTCACTCCACCCCATCAGTAAGTAACATGGGGATGCACAAGAAGTAGGGAGGGGACACAGTTGGGATAGGTGACCCCAACTGACCACAGGGATGTTGTGTACCGTATGACATCATGCTCAGTATATAAAGCTGTGGGAAGGAAAGAGGAAGGAGGGGACATTCAGAGGCACATGTTTGTCTTTCCCAAGTCATCATTACACGTGATGAACCCCTGCTGTTCTGAGGATGGCTGAACATGACAAGTAGTGAATGAATCTCTTGTTTTGCTCTGTTTATGTGCACAGCTTTTGTTTTTCCTATTAAACTATCTGTATCTCAACCCATGAGTTTTCTCACTTTTACTCTTCTGGTTCTCTTCCCCATCCTGATGTGGGGGAATGAGTAAGTAGCTGTGTGTTGTCAACTTGGGTTAAACCATGAAACCCAGAGACTATGCTGCCTTCCGTAGATACCAAGACATTTACTGAATACGAACACATTGGGATGGGAGGAAAGAAGTCCCATCATCCTTCTCAATAAATCCTGATTATTTTAGGGGGATAAAAGTGGCTAAAAAAAGAAAGACCAAGAGAGGTTGTTCTTCCCAGCCACATAACTACACAGAAACAGGGTTGGTATGAAAAAGTAGTAATTAAGAGGCCTCTTTTGGACTGATTCCCATATGCTGTTCCAAGTCTCTCCTGTGGGTCATTTAGATGAATGTCAGAAACAACAATGGGGAGAGGTTTCATTTGTCTTAGGATTTTTTTGAAAGGAAGGCAGAAATGAAGATGAACTGCTTAGAGGTCTTTTCCAATGATTCTATGACTTAGTACTCTTTTCCTAAAAGGGGGTCCAAAGCTCATAAAGCCTCAGAAGTTTCTCTTCCACCTCCAAATTCAGATACAGTCCTGATCTTTCTATTGGCAGTTCATGTTTCCTCTATGGCTTTTGTGGATTTTTGTATGACAGCTGGAGTTCTATATGGTTATGAAGAATGTAAAAATTAAGTGGTAAAATATTTAGTATCGTAATGTCAAAAACCTCAGGAATGCAACAGGTCACTGACAATACATAAGTAGCAACAGTAGAAGTTGATCAGACCTAATAACTGTATCAGGATAAACCTCACTGAGAACAGAACATGCATTAATATGAAATTTTGTTTACATTGCAGTAGCACCAAACATTCACAAGGAAGACTGGCACACTATTGCTTTGAACTCACCATAATCACTGATCACAGAAAGCATTTTCTTGGAAAATAGCATGTTCTAACTCAGAGGAAATATCTTCACTTTATTCATTTATAATGCATGTAAGGATAAAGCAGAATCAATCAGTTAGGCTTTTGAAGCCGTATTACAGTAAGCAAGGTAGTTGTTGTTTATGCCACATTCACAATCCAGATTCACAGTTGAAAAAACTAAGGTTGATAGTTCTCATACCTAAGTCTACCTGTTCAAACATGAGGCAACTTTCTAAACTAGCTGTCTAACACCCTCTGTGGTCATTGGGAAAAAGAAACCCTCACAGAATATCTCAGTCTATCCCTAGAACAAAACAAATAGGTTAAGTCTTACTAGGGATCTATTAACTGTAGAACAAACTAAACAAATAGCTTTGGTGGAAAAGGGTTTTCTTTTCATGTTATATCAATGGCACATTCAAATGTATCCCATTTTTGAGAGTTTTATTTATTAAAATATGGTCTTGACTAGAAGATTTATATAAAATTTGTTACTCAGATGAGGAAAAGTCAGATAAAAAACCCTAAGTTTATTTTGCTATGGGAATTTTCTCAGGAGATATCTGGTTAGTTGACATCTCAAATAATGATTGTTGTTTAGACAGTGTACATAAAACACAAAAAACTGAAGGGATTGACTTTTCACAGAAATTCCTTAAAGTATTAATGGAATAAGCAGTATAATCCTGAAAATTATTTATAGTCTACCTAAAAGTATTTCAGTGAGGATTTCTCTTCATATACAGTCATCTGGTATTCAAATATTGTTTCACCCCGTGTTTCTGTTCATTTTGATAATGGATTACATCACAGGAAACCTACCAGCACACAAGTGCCAAGCAGTGATCATGATACAGGCATGATTAGGCTGCAGTCCCATGTAAATCATAACAGTGACAAACACACCCAAGATAACAGTCTATAAACAAGACAAGTTCTCCACTGCAGAAGAAGAGGTTTTACATTTTCCAAAATGAGTGAACAAAACTTCCATATGGGTAATTACCATAAGGCTGATCGGAGTTTAGGCAAAATAAATTAAGTAAATATACTTGTCACTTCCTCAGATGAAAGGCAACATGAAAATGGAATTAGTCTTAAATATAATTCTATCACAGCATCTAAGAGTAAGATTACTGAATTATTTTTAGTGTGTAAGTGTTCTGTAGACTGTTTTAATTGCTAAGGAATTGAGAGATCTTCAAGATGGTTTCTGTGGAAGGAACAGTGTGCTATCTCATTCACTACAACAGCACATTACAGTGCTGTTCCACAAATTTCCCTTGTAGCTGAAATGGCTTATATTAAAATTTTCTATATTGACATTGGTGTATTCGTTCTTCCTAGAAGTGGAGAAACAATTAAAGGATTGAAAAGGACATGCTTATCTTCTGTCATCACTGGTGCTTGAAATGATAGAAATACAAAAATATTGAGAAAAGACCTTTGTTACTACAGAGCAAAAAGGGCAATAATCCATTTCTGCTTCATCATTTTAAAGATATGAAACTGTATTAAAATACTTTCAAATGTAAAATGTATACTAAAATTTAAAAGTTTGAACTTTATATAATCATTTTCAAATTATAATGTCAACTTTACCAGATAACACTCTCTTTATAAAGTAATGGAAAATGAAATTTTTTTCTCACTAATTGTTCAATTATGTCATTCTTTCAATTTAAAATATTTTGGTTATTTTAATTTTAATTATTTTTTTTCCATCTGTCAAAAGAGTTGCAAAGTCCTAGAGGGTATATCTTTACGTCCACCTTAAGAAATCAAAATTCCAGGATGCACACAAAAGTTATTGATCTTTATATCTTTCAATTAAAAGGACACAGAGGAAAAAAAATTCAAAGCATTTTCTAACAAGCGAAAAATTATTTTAGTATTTTATCTGGATATTGGCCTGTTGAAATAACTTAATTCTTTGAGGATAAGTGAAAAGGCACTTCTCACAGATGAGTATTGCATCTCTCTCAGTAAAAAGGGGTTTTTTTTATGACACAGTCTTAAAATTAGAATAGTCTGATCTGGTGTGTGATTAAATTTATAACATAATGCATTTTGCTGAAGGGTAAATTATTGATGACACTATCCTTAGTCATAAATGTAAATCTATTCCAAAAATATATCACAGCAAAACTGAAAAAGGGAATGAAAGTTCAGTTTTATTTATTACCTCTCATATACTTTTAAATTATTTTCCATCAAATAAATTGCTGAAGGCCAATTCTGCCTCTTCATCTAAAAGAATCCAGACTTTTTGGAAAACAATAACATTAGTGAAGGCCTGAAACATGACAAAACCTGGATGCAGATTGAGTAATTTTTAGAGGAATATCATGTATTGTTAAATTCCATGGAATTTGATCTTACTTCTATGATTGAGTATGTGTTATGATGCCTTTTCATGATGTAATTTTTGAAGTGTTTTAAAACTTACAGCGTAACTTACATACACTTCTGATTCAGCTGTATTAATTAAGTAGGTATTTTCCTTTAGCAGACATGCTAGGATAAGTCAGAGAGACCTGCTAAATACCAATTTTGTTGTGAATTCCCTGAAAAATTGAGTTTTAATTCAACATGGAAATAATTTCATTAACGTGAGTTTGAAAAAAGTTAAAATAATTATATAGAAACTAGTCAATACAGCTTAAAGGACCAAACTGTGGTACTTCACAGCTGTGTGTATATTCAGAGATGGTAGAAATTTACATTTAGATTAAAAATATATGAAGTTTTTCTAACACCCCCTTTAAAGTACTGTGCCTGGGGTTTAAGTGTCATCTTTCTGATGAAAGAAAGATGTCTGTTTTGTACTTTTCTATCTCCCATTCACAATCTGCATAAAAAAAATCATAGAGATGATTCATAATAATTAGATTTCATAAACAAGTTAATTAATTGATTGGTCTTTTGGTGTCAGCATGAGCAGTGATCTTGCCTACTGTCCCATGGACCTATTTTTCTGCTGCTTCTTTGTGAAGAATCAGATGTTCAGGTAGCAAGCTTACTCGAGTACCAGTTATTTGCAGTTTTGCTGCAAAATAGCAAGAGCTTGCCATAAAGCAATACAAACACAGCATGAGATTTTATGAGAGATGAGCTTGATGGAGGATGATATACAAGTCATGAAAGATGTCCCAGAGGACTGAATGTTTTTCAGGGTTTTTTTTCCTAAATGTGTAATGAAATCTTAAAGCATTTGTTTCTAAAATCTCTGCTATAAACTCTCCCTTCACTATAATCTCATCAGTTCTGGCGCAACAGAATCTCTAAGGTCAGCCTTTCTGTTAACTACAGTGCTTATATTTCTCCTGTATTTCATGGCAGTAGAAAGTAATGGATGATTTATTTTTAGTGAGTTGCTCAACCCAACAAAAGGAACTCAGCGACTTTTTTTTTTTTTTCAGCTGTCAGGATTGCCAGCAATAGCACTGCTCACAGTAGTATTAACTACATCTATAAACCCCAACACCACTTCTCTTGGCTCAGCCACAGTCGTATGCTCTTCAAATTTCTTTTTGATATTTCAGGCTCTCTTTTCCACAACATGATGAGTAATGTGTGAGATAAACTGGCATGTTTTATGAGACCAGTACAGCATGCATGGGTGAATTAGTTACATTATCAGTATAAATGACAAAAAAGTTTTCTGACCCATAACATATGTTTGGGTGAGAAAAGAGAGATGCAAGAGAAAGTAGTAATGACATGATACTGCTATTCTGTCTTAAAACAGATGTTTGTTTTAATAAAACGAGAATAGTAATAACAACAACAAAAAGTTATTTAGTGTTCACTATTCTTTTCTTAAAAAAAAAAAATTTTTTTAAATTAAAACATTCTAAAGAAGTCTCTTCTCCATTCCCAAACACAGCAATTTAAATTTTCACTCTACCTTAAGCAGAATTTACTTGCTTTAATCTGCCTGTCACTGATTGAAGAATCAATACTACAGTACTCATATCAGAAGTCTCTCTTTTCCCAAATAAATCTTCAAACTCAAAATAAATATCTGTAAACCCAGAAACAGTATTAAAGCAGACCACAAAAAATTATGTGCTGGTTGCTTTAAGTGACCTTTCAGTAGGGATGCCATTAAAAATCTTTGTGAGTGTAGAGATGGTTTTTAACATGCAGTTTCTAAAATGGTGGTCCATAAAAACGAAATAGCAAGCTTTGCTGTCTACAGAGATCACTCTATTAAAGGTCCTTTCAATTATAATATATTGAAGCATGTCTTCGAATACGGACTGCAGTAGTAAGTTCATTTTATGGCCAAGACATGAGAGCTGGAAGTGTAGATCCCAGGCAGATGGGAATGGCAAAGCCATTTGTTAAATCATCAGGAAAGCACCTTTGTGCTTTCTCTCTTTCTGTCTTGCAGATTTGTAGGAAGTTATACATAAACAGTACAGAAATTGTTTCATTGTCATTCCTCAAACCTTCTCAAAACAGCTACACTCTCTCCATAGGACATGATGTAAGTCAAGCTGCTGTTCCCTCAGGCTACCCTGACTGTGGGACTGCTGACCAGAGGAGATGAGTGGCACAGGGTCACAGCACCCTCCCTCTGCACGTGGAATGGGTCTTACTCCGCAGGAACCTCTCCATCTGCCAGAGGTGGCTAGGCTTGGATAGAAAGGTAACTGCTTCAGTTAGACATACAACACCCAGTCCCCCTCTGCTCCACCCTTGTGCCATCTTTAGTTTTCTACTTAAGCTAGGAGTTACTTGGGATGGGCTTTTGTCTTTAGGGTCCTGCATGCTTAGACTTCAGCAGCAATTCTTCGCACTCTAGTAATAATGAGTATTCAAACAGAGGTGTCCTTTTGGCTTTGTTATTGCTACTGCTACCAGACCAGACCTCTTTGAAAGCAGCACCCTGTGCTCAGTGGGAGGCTACTCACCCCTCCAGGGCTGAAGGTCCCACTTGTAGCACTGGTGGATCCATAGCCACGGCACCAAGGCTGCAATGGCTGCACATGGACTGAGACATTGTGAACTATGAGGAAGGTGGTGTTTCTTTGGGGAAGAGGCTTCCAGCAAGTAGCTCTTGAGGTTGCTCTTTATCGGCAGATTCACTGAGTCCACACGGGATTCCTGACATTTCCTCATTTCCTCTCACCAGGTCTGAGGTTCAAGCAAATAAATAAACTATAAATAACAAAGAGAAAGGCCAGGAGAGGGTGCCGGCTGTCATCATGCAAATCCAGAATGCTTTTGACTCCAGCTATATTCCATTTATATTAACAAATGAAAACACAAAGTCATATTTGTGCAAAAAATACTGAAGAGCTGCTTTGTCAGAAAATTATTCACACAACAATAATTGTTTATATTACATTCTTTCTCTGCATATTTACAATATAATCTCAGCAGAGTGATTCCTGTATAAGGTAAAAAGAAATTATTTTTCTATTATTTTTATGACACTAATGAAATATAAAAAGGAATGTACATACCTGTCACTAGATATAACTCCACCACCTCCAAGTCTTACTGAACAGCAGTACAGTTTATTCACACACTAATTATTTATCTTGAAAGATAAATCATGTACAAACAAAAAGTTTTTAATAAAGTATGATGAAAAATGTTATTTGTATTTTGGCACCTCCACTATTACTGACACAAGGAGTGCAAAAACTTTAGCTGGTGGATCTAAATGTTGGACAGACAAGCTCTGATTCTGATACAGCAGGCTAAAATCAGCTTCAGCCTTCTCTTCAGTAAAATAGCTTTTTAGTTAAGTGGACAGTAAAATTCAACAATACATATGAACCAAAGTTAGATTATTTATTTTGATATTCAGCTCAGTTCAATTCCCCATATAGTCATACTCTTTAAACGAGTGCTATGCTGCTACATCAGAGAATTTTAAAAGCAGGCTTCTTACAGCCAAAAAGACATCTTTTATGAAATGCTCCATTATCTGGGTATTTCTGTTGAAAACATAAGCCATGAAACAGCAGCTTCTATTTAAATTGCTGTTGTCAGACTTAAGAATCAGTATCCACAAAGAAAAAGTGGAGATTTAATTAATCCCATTCACATCCCAGAACTTCTGCTTTCAGCTTTGAGGTCTGAAACACAGCATTTTCATGCCTGCACTGTTCCTATGGGCTCCCATGTGGACAAGAGTTCACACTCTGTTTTTATTTCCGACATGGTGATAAGCAACAGACAATTTAGTTAACCTGCCATTTGCAGTTCTGATCTACGTGGAGCCCAATTCTTCCTCTGGAGCTTTAATGTTTATTTACTTTAATGTACTTTCGTGAAAAACAAGCTTGTTTAGACCAAATATGTTTGATGTTTACTGTATTTATTACAAAGTAACTATTCTCCTTAAAAATGTTTACCTCAAGTTTTAAGCCCTCCTCATTCTAAAATAACACTAAAGTAGTTTACATAGAGACTTTATAATCACATTATTTTACAATAACTTATTTTCATTGATTGGTCTAACAATTTGAGGTGTTATTTATGGGCTACTGTGATGAATCACATCCATTTCCAAGGAAAAGTAAGCAAATTCTCTGTTTATAGGATTAAAGTTGAAGGTCAAACTTTGATTATATTTTCTGTTCTACTACAGCAATATAAAGCAAGGCCTTTAGACTTCAGAATTGGCAACCAGTCATATGAGATGCTTTTATACTAAAAAATTGACCACAAATTTTGAGTCAATCATAATTAACATCCAAGAGGCAGGAAACCTAGCAGATAACTGCAATAGACTCCAAGATAAATTTATTTTCTGTTTTGAATATGCTTTTTTTTTTTACCTTGCAAAGAGTATTTATTTATTTTTAATCTGTTTTAAGAAAGGAGTTTATATCTACTGGAGTGTGAGAGCTGGGAAAAACTAACCTTCAATGCTTATGGTGTCTTCTGGTATTTATCTAACTCACTGGCCTGCTGCTGTTGAACTTCTACCAGTGTATATTTATCAGTAAGCCATTGGCAGGTGCAAGTGAAATTTGCAGTGTCCAGAAATGTAATGTATAAGCAACATGTAACCCCGTTTTTTAGCAACACATTATTAAAGTTTGAGTTGCGATCTCAGAGTTTTCAAAGCACTAGCAACCTTAAATTGTAAAGGATGTTGTTGTGCAGTGTAATAAAAGTAATTACCGAAATGCCCTCTACTCCAGCCACAAACAATGCCCAGCACACTCACACAGCTGAAGGGATGTGGAAGAGATAGTAGAAACATTTGTGTTAAAAGATAAACATGTGCCAATGAGAATCACATCCAAAATATCCTCACTGAATTATTTAACAACGGAAGCATGAAAGCAAAGATTGTGAAGTGCATCATTTCAGCAGGCTGTGGAAAGGTTGCTCAGGAGGCTTCTTGTGCAGCAAGGCAAGGATTGTTGCATTTAAATTAGAGGTACTGACCTTGCTTCATCACTCAGCTTTATAAACCTGTCTCTACCACGCATGCCTTTTTTATCTTGGAAGGATTTATGTCAAATCATTTGTTATTGCACACATTGTTGTGCAAAGACTTTAGAAATCCTGGCTCCTGACTGTAGCCATCCCTTTAGGTCAGGATTAGGGAACATTTTTGGTGCATCCAATAGAAACAGACAAGTAAAGCAGGCAACACACAAGGT
>VZRE01000156.1:115611-129920 GCA_013396775.1 Cephalopterus ornatus | reverse complement strand
CCCAGCTCAGTCATCAGCAGTGTCTGGAGAGGAAACATAGAGAAAAAGTCCAAGAAGTTTAATGAACTGTCACAGCTTAACAAACTAATCCCTGCTTATGCTCACCTCATCCCCAATGAGAGGCTGGGGAAAAAAAACCTGTGCAACATAAGGCAGCTATCTCTTATCTGCTCCACTGCTCTGCAAGGGCAGAGGATTGAGCAGAGGCTCCTGGTTCACAGTGAAGCATCACCTGCTCCTCTGCAAGGCATGGCCAGAACCGAGCAAATACCTTGCAGTGATTTCCCATCAGAAGTTTGTGTCTGTTTTCCATAAACACTTCAATCAAAGGTAAGAGATGTGCATGGGAGCAGGACATGGCTTATGAAACACTCATGGAAAAATGGCTTTGACCTCGGACATGAGCCTGCATTGGGTACAGAAAGACTGTGCTACTCATTCATGGCACTCCACTTGTCCTCTGCAGAGAGCAGGACCAAAGCTGAGCAAGCAAAAGTGGAGGCAGAAACAAAAGCCAAAAACAAGGAGGAAGTGTTTTCCTCCTGCTTCCACTGAGCCCTCTGGGGAGAACGCTGTGTCCCCAGAAAAGCCTAAAGTAGGAGCCACTGGTAGATCAAGCTGTCCTCAATGAAGCTGCAGGGAGCCCAGCACCCTTCATCTCAGTGTCCTCATTTTTGGGAGACAGGATTAGGTGCCTCACCAGCAGCCAGAAACAGCAACATGAGGAAGGTTCCTGCTGGGCATGCTGCTCCTGAGAGATATAAATACTTGCTGGCAGGAGGCACTGGGTAAATATCTCACAGTAGTGCAAACAACAGCAAGTAGCATTTTCCTGATAAAGCAGCACCCAGGCTTACAGTCAAATCTCAGGGCTGTATTTTCTTAGGCCCTTGATTGAGCCATCAAAAGGCTTTACCTCTCCCATCTCCCTTATAAACATGCACACACACACCAAGCTTCTTGTTCCCAAAATCCTCCCCCTCTACATGAGCTGCTTCCTGTCAATTCCTGGAGCAGAAAGGGGAAAAGCTCATCTTATGAAATATCATCCACTCCTGACCAGCAGCTCCAAAATTCATAAAAACCAGTGCGTGCACACAGCAACACATTGTCATAACATGGGCACTGTTTCAGAAATGCAGGACAGCTGGTACCAAACCGGAAATGACTGCAGTGACACCAGGACGTAGGTTTAGCTGAGCAACAAAGCCTGGGTGCAGATGCTAAATCAGCTAGTAGTCCTGTATCTTGGTGAGAAGGTGGGGTTTGTTTGGTAGGCTTTCTCTTTCAAACTAGGTAATGTTTTTCTGATATGGCAAAGAAAACCTTGGTTCTATCTGATGCTGGCTTGCTCTAAAGTAGTGGAAATACCAGCTCTACTGTCAATCTGCCTCACATGGGTGCCATTTCGTCTCCCCTTTTTGTACAAGTTTCTAGGAATAGGTTAAAAAAATTCAAGAAAAAATAAAGTGTACAGAACAGCAAAAACAAGAAGGAACTGGGGAAATTGGTGGTGGTTCCCCAGGGAGTGGTGAGGAGGTAGGAGGTTAGGTCACAAAGCACAGACTTGCTTTTCACATCCTCTTCAAGAATACATCCAGTGGCTTCTGCTCAGACTCCCATCGCTGCTAACACAACACCCCAAAGAAATTATTCTCTGCAGGAAAGCAAACAGGGTGATGGGATCTGCTGCCAAACTCTTACATCTCACAGTGGGAGAGAGGGGAGACCAAGAGGAAATGAAAAACAAATCCTGGAGCCGGTGATGTGCCGAGGGGTGGCTTCAGCCTGGTTATCTTTGTCGACAGGGTGGGCTCCGCGGGGTTCACCGCGGGAGAGGGGATTAAAAGTACTCGCATCCAGACGAGCGGACATGCCTGCACAAAGGCAGGGGAAAGGGCAAGCTGCTCTGAAAACCCACAGGAGGGCAGGTCTCACTGGGATGGCTGTATCCCTGTGGATTTCATGGCTGGCCAAATCACTAGTGGGACGTGGAGAATGTGAATATGTTGGTGGTCCCCCTGGCAGCCAGGCTTCCCACAGAGGAGATAATTCCATGCCCAGGGAAGATGCCTACCTGGTCTGTTGCAGCCTACCTAGAACGAGTGAAGGGGATGCACACAGAGGAAGAAAGGGAAGAGGTGAGATAGTAGCATTAAAATATAAATGAGATGAGACAGCTCTGTAGACACTTTTAAAACTACACAGATGGGAAGCCACAAGTAACCAGGTCCCAACACACCATTAGCACACCACTTATTAACCACCCATTAATGAAAGGGCTGCAGATAGCACAGTCCTGTCTTCTATCATTACAATACTTTTCAGCCAATCCTCCTTCCCTCTCCAGTTTTATTCCAAGAAATTCCTCTGAAAGCTAACAGCCAAGAGCTGCACCTTAATTTCTCTTTTCCTTTCTTTCAGCCAAAGCTTTAAAAGCAGCAAATACAAACAGAAGCAGCTCCACAGCAAGTTTCCATCTAGTTCTTTTTCCATGCAGGCCTCACTGCCGAACGATAAAAGCCCAGAGCCCCTTTGGAAATATGCATGAAGCTTCTCTCTCCAGCTCTGCCCACAAAAGCACATCGAAACCTCTCACATCTTTTATTCCAGGAAAATTATTTGCAAACTGAGCCCAAGCCCCGTAGAACATGTTGTCTCTTATTATTTGCTGAAGAGCTTCAATGGGCCACCAAGCGGCTTGCAGAAGTATTTGGTCTTCCCCCATAACCTCCACAGCTGATGGTCTCTTGTGCTGTGAATAAGGCACCTAAAGAATAATGCTGCATTGCTGCAGAAAATATCAGCACCTATTGCTAATATGTGTATCTTCCAAGACGTGAGTATCTATACCGCCCTTTTCTCGTTTCAGAGATTTCTGGATTCAGCAATAATTTCAGCAAAACCACAGGCACAAGACATGCAGTTTTGGACTAAGAAAGCAACTCATCACTCCGCTATTTATAAAACTTTTAAAATATATGTACAAACATGAAAGCACCCCCCTANCTGATCAGACCTCATAAAAAAACAGATGCTATCTTGGAAAGCAACTTTCTTGGGAAAACAAACTGCCTGTAGTAAATCCCAGGGCCAGCATGGGCAGCTGCCCGGGCGTGCTGTCTGAGCCAGGCTTGCCACTCTGAGGAGTCTCAGGACAAGTAGGGCAGGATAAATGCCCTCTGCAAAGCACGAAAAGAACAGAGAGAAGCCATGAAAATCTCACAGCGACTGCTAGCAGGAAGCTGGGCTTCATGCTGGGGTTTTGGGGGTGATGGAGGCAGCAAACGAAAAAACCCACAACACACGGATGTCAGCAGGCTGTCAGTGTCCCAGAGGCATCGCCATAAAATCGACACGCAGCGAAGCGTTTGCCGGTCGGCGGGAGCGCTGGTGAGAAAGCAAACAGCGCGCAGGGTGACAGTGGAGGCTCTGCGCAGGGAGGCTGTCAGCGCCCTGGGGTCGCACAAAGCCTCCTGCCCCGACAGCCTGGCTGCCAGTGAGACGCCAAGTGGGACGGGAGCAACTCCGTGCCGACTCAAAAGCATGCAGGGCAGCTTTCGCACAAGGTACTGAGTGCCAGCGCCCTTGAGCAGCCTGGAGTCGGCTGCACCGTGATGCCGTCGGTCAGGCAAAGAGCACCGGCGGGATGACGGAGGTTAGCCCTAGCGCTTGGTTGATCGGTGAAGCTTCTCAAACTCGCCGACGGAAATGAAAGTGCGCTGAGCGCAGAGGGATGCCTGTCCCGGATATTCGGCGCAGGGAAGAATGTGGAGTTCTTGGAGCGGGCACGGCCACCCGCAGCTGTGCAAACAATTCCGCTGAGAAGGTGACTTACCTTGGCCCCCCCGCTTACAGGAAGGCTTTTCCCTTGCTCAAAGACGGGACAAGCAAAGCTGAGGGCTGTTTCCCAGATGCTGTCTCACGGATCAGAACGTTAAACGAGATGGCTGGGGTTAGGACTGAGCTCCGATAGCTACTGTCAGCCTGACCCAGCCCAGTACACAGCAGTTGCTCCTTGATTTTAATTTATCACCACAATGGAGGTGAGTTTCTTTGCCAGCAGAAAAGCAGTGGCAGTGACTGCAGGCAAGAGGGCTCACTGCACTTCTCGTGTCTCATCCCCACTGCAGCATTCCCCAGTGCTGCAAGCCCAGGAGGTATCCCACATCCAATTGGATGGGCAGGAGGAATGCAAGGCTCCGATCCAGGAAAGCACATGCTGATCCATCAGCACCCATGTACTCCTGACCTCTGTCTTCCAGAGGAAAGTAACTTCAGATGATGATAGAGGGAGGAAGGCAGAGTGATCAGCACCAGGTCTGGGGAGAACAGGACACCCCAGCACAGGCTGGTCAGAGCCACATTGGAGAATGATATTTTGGAACCTGGATGCAACTCTGAGTGTCAACAGGTCCTGGGGCAGCCTCCAAAAGGCCATCACTGGTACTGCAGGCAGGAGAGGAAGAGAAAAGAACAGCCAGAGATTTGGGAGGTGTGAGCCATGCTCCTGGCTCCACCACAGCTTCCCAACCAGAGGTGTGAAGCACAGGAAGGCTGAAGGTACTCTCAGCTCTACTCTCCCCACCTTCAAACATAGGCAAAATACTACTTTTCTCCTATTTTGCCTCCCCAGAGTATCTACTGTGGGTAATAAATGAAGTCTGTAGGCCCTACAGTAAAAAAAGGTGGAAGAGTTTTAAATCCCACAAATCCACTGTATGTTTCAGAGATGGAGGTAAGGAGAAGTGGAGGACCCAGCACAATCTCTACATCTTTATTTCCCCAGGCTCCCTCAGCCTGTTTCCTCCCAAGCCTTTGTGCTACTTCAAGCAACTTTTATTTTTGGAAAAGCAAACCAGAACAAATGGCAATAAATATAGGCAGGCTTAGAGGGAAACTGCTGGGATTGCTCCAGATCCAGGCAACAATCTCCTGAATGCTGCTGAAACCCTGGGGCCCATTTCTCCACAGTGGGAGATGTAGTCCGTGGTGGGAGGTGTGGAATATGGTGGAAGACGTGGAGCATGGTGGGAAATGTGGACCACAGTGGCAGCCCCACTGGTCAATCCTTCTTCCCTGGCCAGGGGCCAGCTTGTCCAGCCCTCGCTGGGAAGGGGCTCTCTCCAAGCTCCTGGGCTGAGTGTGACTTTTCACCAGATGCACCTATTTGATCCACATAGGCAGAGGAGCTGAAGAGCTGCCAGGCTGTCACAGAGCAGCCACAGCAAGGAGGTCACAGGGCATTGTGGCTCGACCCAGGGGATGGAGCCTGGTCTGTTACAGCAGAAACCACCAAGTGCAGAGGGCTGGGTGGATAGGGGCTTCCCTCCCCAATATTCCTGGGAGGGGAGAGGGATGCTGTGCAACTCTTAAGCTTGGTTGAATTCAGGCTTTTCAGGGTTAGGACCAGGGATGCTGTTCTATAACAGAGCATTAGCTTAACCAGGGCAAGTCAGCCCCCACAGCCACACAAAATCCTACTGCTCTGAGGGTACTCGTATCACATGAATCTACGTCGATGTTTTCAGCTTAGAGAGCTCTCAAACCCTTGCCTACGGTAACTAGCAATGGATGAGAGTCTCAGGTAACTAATGCCTATTGAAAAAATGTGATAAATATTCAAGTTAATCAGAAAGAGAGAGGAGGTCCCCACAACACGCTGGTTGCTGCCTGCCTGAGAGCACCATCTTAAAACAATCCAACAACCAAGCCATCATGCACAGACCTGGCTGTAATCACACCAGTTTCTCTTCTCAAAGCTTTTCTACAAGCTTTGAGGACCCCTCAATAAACAGCACACTAAAGTGTCTGCTCAAGATGAAAGAAACCAAAACATCCAGAGCCCAAGAACACAAACCCTTTGCTCAACTGCAAACCTGCCCAAAGGGGAAGAGATGACCCACAAACCCAACACCAAGCAGCACATGAGCTCATGGTCATCCTTTGCTCACCACTATACTCTCAGCATGTCTTCACCTCACGCCTGTGACAGTCTCCCCATTTGTCTTCTCGCCTTGGACCGTATAAAAGAAGTTGACAGGAAAGGAGAAATATATCACAGCCAGTACTCTGAGCCCACACTACTGGCCACAGCTCAAGTAATACCAAATACATGTATTTCCTGAGCAGGACAAGATGAGTGAAAACAGCATAAAAGAGTAAGCCAGGCCACACGGAAGAGAAATGGGCAGGAAAAAAGACCAACCAAAAAAACCACACTCTCAGAATGGGTTTCAGGAACAATTTTGACAATCAATACTTTATTCCTGGAATAGGTTGCCCATAGAAGATGTGGATGCCCCATCCCTGGAAGAGTTCAAGGCCAGATTGGATGGGGACCCTGAGCAACCTGGTCTGCTGGAAAGTATCAGGGGCCTGTGGCAGGAGGGCTGGAATGAGATGATCTTTAAGATCCTTTCCAACCCAAACCGTTACGTGATTCTATGATTCTAAAGCTCGGAGTTGTCCCTTACCAGATGGGCTTTGGTTAGCTCTGCCCTGGGGCCATATACCCTTCATGACATCTGTTTAGAGCTAAAGCAATCCCCAAAGTGAGCCCCGGGGAGCTTCCCAAATTTGTCCTAGGCTGCCAAGATCCCACAGTGCCACCTGTGGGATGACTCCATACAGCTTTGACTTCCAATGAAGTGACATGCCACCTTGGTGGTGGCGGAGCCACCTGAATCTGTTTTCAACACAAAACAAAGACCAACCCCCACTCCCCAAAACATCCTCTCCTCATCCCCACCCCCCAAAAACCCTACCACCAGAAAAACACCACCCAGCCCTATTGTAGCAGAACAGAGGGTTAAAGTCGCAATTACAGAATTGGAAACACAATTACCCAAGAGAAATATAAATCAATTACAAAAAAAAATCCAAAAACACAATTCCAGATTATATTTAACACTAAAATTCCTCCTTAATTGCTCCAGTGTCTCAGCCAGTTTGCAGGGGAGGAGTGGGGACTGGCAAATTAGCTCCCCCCAGAGCTGCTTCCCCCTGGGGAGCCTTCCCAATTTACATTCCCATTGTGTTATTTAATTAGTACATTCCTATAGCTTTTCTGAGAGTCCCAACACTTCCAGGGCTGTGACAGTACTTTATAAATAATAAACTGGAGAGAGTATTCACTGTACCCTGTTCCACTCCTCCCAGCATCCTGGTCGGTGTCTGGCAGCTTTTGCAGGGACCACACACAGCCTTGAGCAGCCAACCACTGCCAGCCCCAGAGGCAGCCTTTTGTGGGGCATCAACAACTTCTTTTCCATCTTCCTACCTTGCAAGACTTATCTGGAGTCCCACTTCCTGCACAAGATTCTCCCAGGTGAAACATTTGGACTTTGTGGCATCCCCATAATGTGGTTCCCATGTGGGTGAGAAGGGCTGAGAGGAAAGCTTGAGAGGAGGTCCCTGCAGCACTTTGGCTGGTCAGGAGCTTGCCCAGAGGCATCACTGGAACAGTCAATCTTTATGATTCAGGCTCTACTGAGAGCCGTATCAAACCCAGCATCAGTGAGCACAGAGAATGCTGCCCCTCCACACGACAACACGGGCAATACCCTCCAGTCTAAGATTTCTGGCATCCTAAGGATGCATGAGCTACTTCCTTAGGGACAGTAAAAGGGGGGAAATTCATTTATTCTGCAACACATCAGCCAGCCTGTGCCAGGAACAGGGCCTAGATAGAGTCCAGGTTCCCTCTCCACTCAGGAAAGCCTCCAGTGCCTAAAAATAATCCTAAAATTATAATCCTACAATCCAGATAATCCTAAAAACCAAATGGAATAAAAAGCCCAAGGTAAAGGAAAGACAACTCAGCCAAGCCATGCATCAGAGCTCCAACCCAACATTTTCCCAGGTCTCATTCAGGATGATTTATGAAGGCTGACACCATTGTTAACCTCTGACCATATCCCCCCCCTGCTTGCAGGGCATTTCGCAGCCTGCCTGGGACTGTCCAGCAGCAACATGAGGGGATGACTGAGTTTTTATCTCCCGTGTTAAGGCCATTAGGTGCTCTGAAGGAGACCCATTGGATAATCTTACCTGCAGCAACCCAGCCACACCACTCGCCCTTGCTCCCAGGACGAGCCCTGCACACGGCAGTGCCGCTCCCTGCGTGCTTGCACACACGTGCAGCACTGCCTGCCACAGGCAGCAGGCACTAATAACCTACCATTTGCAACCCCATCTGCTTCTGACATGTCCATTATTCAAAGGCATTTGGCAAAGACACTGGGCAAGTCATATGCAGAGTCCGGGTCAGTTCACAAGCTCATGAATTCCCAAACTATTCGCTGGCAGTGCTGGTAGCCAAGCTGTGAATAGGTTTCTGGCAGATTTTGAAAGGCGCTAATGTTTTCTAAAAACACCTGCCCTCAGAGGCTGCAAAAGCCCACAGATTTCCATCCCCATTTAAGATGCATATCCAGCCCTCCCTGAGTCTCTAATAAGATGAAAACCTGACTTGTCAGCAATTATACAGCATCCCCTATTTTTTACCAATCTCATGGGAGATCAAGTGACACCAGAGTGCCTGAGCCAGGGGTGCAAATCTCACCTCACCTCACCCTTCACTGACCTCTCAGGGCTGGAAACACTGCAGAGCATAAGCAGCTCTAGATCTATGACCATCCCCAGTTCCTTTGCCTGGCCTCTCTCATCCCACAAACGATGCAATTGCCTGAGTCTGCTTCAAGCCAAACCCAAACCCAAGAATGATGCCCTGGAAGCATAGGCAGCAGTAGCCTTGGATGCTCCTGATCCTCTGGCTCCTACACCAGGATAATACACCAGCTGGAGCCCAAGGGAAGACCTGGAAAAAGCACACTCAGCACCTTTACTTCCAGCCAATTCATATCATGCTTTGCTCTCCCGTGACCCAGCAGTGGTTGGTGGTTTGCTGCCTCACATGTGCAAAAACACAGCAAGCTTTTCCCTCCTGCCCCATGGCTGAGGCTCCACTCTCCTCCCAGCTGCCTCACTGGTGCAAATCCCCACTGCAGTTTGCTCAACCAGTGGGCAACCCCTCCCTGCTGTAAACAGCAGCCCACCAGGCTCCTGAGATGAGGCAGCATTACATACCTGCTTGGAGAAGAAGCGGGAGGCGCAGGCAGGGGAATATGAGACGTGATTTGCTCAGAGACAGCTCTGTGCTTTTGGCAGAACTCGAGGGCATTTGTTTTGAAGCTGTGTTTACATGCCTTTGATCAGACGTGTTTAACTTTTCTGGTTCGTGACAGCAGCAAAACAAGTTTGATACAAGGATAATGAAACACATTGTGCGCCTGTACATGTAAACGGCTATAACAAGGCTACGCACATAAGTAACTCAAACTGGAGGCAGTGGCAGGGAGGGATGTGTGTGTGCAAGGACAGGGAGATGCATCATGGTGATGCCAACTAGTTAAATATATAAAAAAATAAGCACTAACCCAGCAACAACAGCTCAATCTCAGCTGTTGGAGTTGGCCAACTGGAGTCTGAACTGAGCCCAGTGTAGAAGCAAAACTCTTGTCTGCCATCGCAGGGAGCTTTTCCTTAGCAGATAACAGGACATCGGGGCTCAGGGCTTGCTCACAGCAGCATGTCAGAGCACCAGGATGGAGTAGCCCATGCTTTTGCCAACCTCTGAGGTTCATCAGCAACTCTCAAAGTCAAGAGCCATCTTCTAAGAAATGCCAGCACAAGATTGGAGAGCAAAATGGAAAGGCAGCTTCCAGAGATGCTCCTAAAATAGCTGCTCTCCAAAACGCTACGGCACATCTGGCACAATTACTAAGGCTATATCCACAAACGTTTAGACCAACTGGATCACTACACACCCTGCCATCATTTCAAGACTCACCAGGCAACAAGAACTCTTTCCCAGCACGATATGGAAAGGCAGAGCATTGCCTCTATCCTTACAGCACAGGAGGACAACACCAGAGCCATGAGCATTGCTGTACACTGGGAAATGCTTCCCAGCGCTGCAATGTAAACAGCCACACCTTGAACTGCTAACACAGCCCCTGGCATGGGACAAAACCTCAGCACAGACCAGGGGCTATTCCTGCAGAGCAGTTTGGATGCAATAATCCTATTTAGAGACATGGAGGAGTGTGGATCGCCCAGCGTCTGCTAAAGAGCAAACCCAAGTATGTTTAATTTACCAGTGCAAAATGCCAGCAGAGATACTATATAGTACAGTCCCATGCTGACCATGCTTCAAGATGAGAGATGCCACCATCTCTGTGTGCTTAGGGCAGCAAACAAGCAGAACACGTTGGCACAAGAGGTTTCCTAATGGCATGCCACCTCACTATGCAACCTGTCAAGCAGACGCAGGCTTAAGCAGTGGATCTTAGTTGGCAATAACGGGGGAAGTGAATACTCAGCTGTGATAAATATTTAACGTGCTTTTAGTCCTGAAGAAGTGTAGCACTGAGGCCATCATCCTGTAAGTGAAAACCAAGGCTGATTAATGGGCGAAGGTACTCCCATTTATGGGAGGTTAGGATCAATCCCAATTCTCAGCTATTTGTTGAATCTTTAATGTTCTTTTTTGATAGCAGAGTTTCTTGGTGAAGGGCAGCATCCTAATAAGGCTGCTTTAATGGCAGGGATGTTAAGGGGGTATAAATAAAAGACCCCTGTGAAAAATAAGCAATGAGATAAAAAAGGAAGTTTTCATGTGGTCACTGTATTTGGCTGGCTTAGAAAAAGCAGTTTTCAGGTCCTCACTCTTCTCTGTAGAATGGATTTACTTCCTTAGGAGCTTTTTCTGTCACCTCAGAACTGAGCCCAAGGTTACCCCCCAGGCCAAAGACAAGCTGTTGCTCTGGGAAGGAGGGAGCATCAGTACCACCCCAACAGCCTGTGTCTGATCTTCCCACATCCTTCACTCCATGCTAGAAACGTCTCCACCCACTCCCACACCTCACCCCTCTTCACAGACTCACAGTTTTAACATCTCATGCTCTAATTCTTCCCTATCTGAGCAAGGTGGCCCTATTACCACCTTCCATCTCACCAGCCAAAATTAATTGCCTCTGTAGTTATATTAGCATCAACCACTCCCCTCTCATGCTCTCAAACCCTCCCCTTCACTTCTCCTTTTTCCACGGGGAAAAGCAGACAGCTTGCATTTACAAGGCATTTGCCATGGATCCCATCTCCCATCAAGGAGAGCATCCCTCTTTGCCCCTTTTGGGACTTCCATTGCATCACCTCCCTGCATCCCCCTGCTTCCACACTTGCTTCCCCCAATAAATCCCCTTCTGATTTTCTCACCATCCAGTAGGACCAGTTTCATCTCCTGCAAACAAAACTGTCCCTGCAGATCCCTTCACTTGCTAGCCAACCCTCCCTTGCCAGCAAGCAGCACGGAAGCAAGACCACAGACATAAGCCTCACAAATGAAGATAAAGAGCCACACAGCCTTGCTGTCCCTCCCCACCTGCCCTCACCTTTCCACTTGCATTACACCTTATGTTGTTCCTTGTCTGAAACTAAACATCACCTCCTTCCTGGCTGTGCTGTTACCCTTGCCCGCACCTTATGGCAGGGATGTTAAGGCCATAGAGGCATGAAAAGGAGGGGATGAAAAATGAGCCAGGAAATGTGACAGGAAGAGGCAGCAAGGAGGAGAGCGCATTTACAGCAAGGCTGACCAAAGATACCGGAGCCAAGTGCAGGTTCCCAAGCATGAGGGATGCTGGTGCATCCCTGATGAGCCACTCTGGCTCCATCAAAGCATCAGCTGAAATAGATTTGGCTGCCTGAGCTGAAAGGGTGCTGGCTTCTCCCCAGGGTGACAACTAGAATGAGAAGAAAATGTCACACCCAGACAGGAGCCAAAAACCTTTCTGGTCCCCAAAATACTTCCTTCCCCTTCAAATTGCAAGGCAATCAACCTTCATAATCCTTTCTCTTCCTCCAGCCCCCAGGTCTGTTGTGGTGGACTGAAAATACAGTCCCTCCAAAAATGAGACTGACCTAAAGCAGCCAGCATGGCTGGACAACCTCTCTCCAGGGCTGCAAGTTCTGGCAGAGCGGGGGACAGGGCTGGACCCCCTCACAGCTGTACACACATGCTACACACACCAGGGACGTACACATCCCTTACTACTCCCACCCCAGACTACTCCTCACTGACTGTGCACCAGGATCAATCAGCATCTCTCTCTATCCACCACTGTAAACAGAGATTATGAATAAAGATACCAGGCTGTTTCCGCTGCAGATTAACCTGCCATTGTCTGCAGTGACAACACAGGTGCCAGACATCTGTCTGTGCCCTGTGGCAGTCCTCAAGCATGCTTCCCTTTGTTGCCATAAGACTTTTAGAGAGCTGCTATGAGACACACAACTCTGCCCAACCTTAGCAAGCCGTCCCAGGCCCTCCTTGTACTCCTAGCAAAAAACAGCAAGGAAGCAGAAGTATTCTGTGTTCCTGCAAGATGCCAGAGACTGAAGCTGGGATTCAGCCTCCTGGCATTACAGGAAAAATCAGCACCAGAGAACTGGCCACATCCTCAGGTGGAGAGCACTACACCCAATGCCCCTGTGGGACTCTGAATACCCACTGACAAGCAGCACAGAGAGATCCACCACGTGGCAATGCCAAGCACAGGAAGGATGCTCTCATCCAAGGGAAGGCACAACCAAGCCCCAGTCTGATGCCAAACTGCCCAGGTGCTCTGGCTTCTCGCCCTAAACCAGGATACCCTTTGGCTGAGACGCATGCTTGGGAAGACGATGCCTCTGGAAGCACTAGAGACAGGGCTGCTTTTGTTTACAGGCTGCTGGCAATGGCGCTGTGCACCCCACATCCTCCCCCAGCCAGGAGCGAGCTCCAAGAAAGGAAATTACACAAGCCAGAAGGTTTGATGGAATGAACCCATTGGGCGGCTTGAAGATAGCTATTAATGGAGAGCTTTCTCTAATTGCTTTTGTATAATCTGGGGCTGCTAGGCGGAACTGGGTAATAAATGAAATCCAATTACATTTTCTCTCAGTATTTATTTTATTAAGTAGAATTCATCAGCTGATGAAGGGCCCCTTGAGGTAATGGCTCATGACCTAGTGGAAAGCACTTTTTTTAGTATTCTTATTTTCCCCACTCGGGGAAGCAGATAATTCAATTCCCCAGGAAATGCAGACTGCTACCCCTGCACTGTGGGAAGAACAACAGGTCCCAGGGGAGCAGGGATCCCTGGGGGACCCACACTGTACTCCCAGGCAGGATCCCTGCTCTGACTGCTGATATTCCAATGAGCACAACAGGCGACTGAACCTCAACTTCAGTGTGCCAGCTGAAATGGAGATGGATCTACAGTGTGCAACATGTATTGTCTGCTCCAGAGGGCCGCAGCAGGAACCAGACCCACTGGGGATGCAGCAAGAATCAGTGTTAGTCAATGGCTTCTCCCCAGGAGACTGTAGATATTGGTGCCAGTGCTGTTTCCCTAGGATGGATCTCCTATGTGGGGCTCAGAGTTTGGGCTCAGTCTGGGCTCAGGAATGTGACTGAACAGGCTGTGCACACTGTGAACACCAGCAGGTTGGATCCATCACATCCAGATGTGCACTCCAGCACATCTACAAGGACCACCACTACATCACTCTGCAACACACCACATCAACCACCACTTGCTGGTGGTTTGAAACCCCTTTACTGGCGGTACAGACACAGCTGCTTTCATGAATGCTGCCCAGTGAGGTGACCAAAAGCACTGGTCCTACTCGGACATGCCATGCCAAGCCTTGTGCCACTATTAGCACGTAAGGCCTTCATGGGATTTATGGTGCTGGCACCACTGCAGGACACTCCAGCAACCAGGCAGGATTTGCTGAAAGCTGTAGCACTGATGGACAACAGATCACAGGCCCTGGCACAGTGCCTTCTTCATGGTGTGAGAGGCAGCAAAACCCAGTGTGGGTCAGGAGGGGTTGCTCCAAGTGTATCTTTACAATTTCTAGCTCATCCCTGTGGAGCAGGGATGGCACTGTAGCATGAGGCCCTTCCTCCTCCTCCCTCCACACCAGAAAGCATCAGTAGGGCTGGGTTTTGCCAGGTAGTCACAGGGTGTGTTGCACCACTGTTGCCCTTTTGCTGGAGCCCAAAGCAAGGGTTCCTCCAGCATAAGCAGGAAGGATACTTTGGGGATCTTGCAGCTGGCTGCTGGGCTTTTCACTATCCCTCTTCCCATCCAGATATTGATTGATGTTCACCCCTCACTCCCAAGCCCAGCGCCGCAGCTCACCCAGCTTTCACTGCCATCTTGTCATGCAAACAATTTATCACCTGCCAGTGAGTG